>JAEUWL010000041.1:0-168598 GCA_018524415.1 Podaxis rugospora
GTAATGATCAGACTACCCAACGAAGGCGTGTTTGATGTCAAGATATTATTATTAACAAATACGAGAGAAGGGCGGGCATATGCAGGGAAGTTGGAAAGATGCTGTCAAATGCCTATGTCAGTCCAGTAAAAAGGTGGATGACACCGTCACTTACAGATTAAATGGCAGTTTCAAATGCATGATAATCAGCGTACTTATTCACATAAAATAAATTGAAGCCATCGAGAGCCTGATCTGGAGACATTGATGCAGGAGTTTTATGTTGATGACCGTACACTGGTAGTAGATGTGCAGCGCGATAGATCCGGGTGAGAGGAATGATGCGCGATTCCCGATGTGGCCCTCGTGTTGCTGGTTTCACCATCCACATCCCGCTGTCTTCATCTGCACATGAACCATAATAAGTGTAATCGTCGACCAGAGCACATTCATGCCGGACATCTTTGAAATCAAAAGAAAAGAAAAGCCGCACCCGTGCGACTGATAATCCACCGGATATTGTTTCAGCACTGGGGGTTTCCTTCACAAACACAGTGTCATATCGTGGGGGGCCTTTGCGCCATGATTCAACGGCTCGGATCCATTCCTTTTTCATACCATATAGTCCACAGATATCACTGGGTGCGTAGAAAGTTGCTGTGATTGAGGGGTACGTCGTGATAGCCAGATGAAGACACTCCGCGGATGTGATAGTGCGCTCGTAAAGCGTCGACAAGTACTGGGTGAGGAGATTGAGGAATTTCTGCTGCGACCGGCAGGATGCAGGGAGGGACGAAAGTGGGAGGTTACATGCTGCTCAGCCATGCAGTCGATGAGTCAACATCTAAATAGCAATAGCGGGTAAGGAGCTTACCAGCCGCCCTTTTCGATAGGGCTACAGATGGACCAAGATGTGGATCATCCACATCAGCCACGTCATCATCTTCATCACCGTCGTTGGCAGAGGTCTTTGAGGGAGGCTGTTCAGGTATGCCAGTGCTTGCTAAGGTGATGATAAGTAAGGGCTTGCCTGTTGAAGCAAGAACATACACCGAGTTGGTTTGGGTAACATTCCAAGCCTTTCGAAATGAACTCAAGCTGCCGCCAACTTATCAATTCGTTGATTGATCAGCAGGATTTGCTCAAGCGGTTGATTTCGGTTTGATCTACGATACAGCTCCTTAACAGCTTTTATATGCTTTGATTCAGTTAACGAAGAACATAGACCATTTGGTGCACCAAACACGTGGATCAAGAAACCATAGTGAAGAAGGGAGTGCTGACGAGGTGGTGTGGACTTGTCCTTTCGAATGCTGGTAGTAACAAAGATTTCATGATACTTCTGAAAGTGGTCAAGTGCGTCCTGAAGCTCCTCAAGTGCATCCATATCGATGACTTCATGACGGACAATGTAGCAAAATTCCAAAAAGGCTTGCAGGGCGTGAACCATATCAATGGGTATATACCCTTCGAGGGCGGGAAGGTAGACCTATTTCATGGTGGTTAGGGAGCTGAAGATGGCTCTGTGATTGTCACTAAAAGAACTTACCTTCATAAGGGCTTTTGAATCATCACCGGTCCACTGTTTGAAGCCGCGGCCTTTCGGAAACCGTCGGAGGCCAGTGAAAGGCGGTACAACCGCAATACTAGGATTAAATCAACTTCAGTGAGCTATAGGTGGGAGAGAACTACTTACCGGCGGTCTATATCATCCAGGATCTCTTTGGCTTCTCGAGGCGGATGAACCGAATATATATACTTTTCAATCCAGGTTACCAAGTGGTCCTTAAACGTGCCTTTGATGAGCTGATGGAGGATGTCTGGTGATAAATTTTCGTAGATTGAAGTGCGAGGGAAATGCTCAGTAAAAGGCTGGCAATAACAGGCCGTGCTTAGCATTGAGGATAGAGAATGTTTGAGAGACTCACAACGACATCACCAACAAGGCCATATTCATCCCATAGTGTCCCGAGTTCGAAATACTTGACAACTGCTAACGTATGTTCGACTGTACGCGGTATAATAGGATTCCTTCCCGAAAAGTTGGGATCACATGATGGCACTGATATACATCTAAAGGGGCAGATAAGCGTGAAATGATAATATATGATTTCATGTGAACGTACTTGGGACACCATCCTTGAACAATACATGCTAATAAGCACTGTTCAGGGTAATCGGCGATATAGGGACCAAGACCGAAAATAGCTTTCCGGAAATGTCCGTCTGCACACTTAACGACAACAGGGTCTGTCATTCCTGGCTTGAGTGACTGAAGGATATGGTGGAGGGAGGAATGAAGGAGTTGGCGGGTGAACTTTCGGTATGCTGCTGTGCCTATGAACTGTTTCTCGGCTGAAACAGAGTGAACAATATCAGAAAGTTTCACAGTAATGACTAGATCGAAACATTTACTTTTCGCGTCATCCAGAAACCCAATAAGAACTACACCACCACGGCGACTACGTCGCGTATTGTTGTGGATGTTGCCGATAGAAAGGTAGACTGGCCAGTAAACATTATTTCCAGTTCCAACTGAAACCGTAGTTTTGTCACTGCCAAGTATAATCGGGACGAACATAGCACCATGTGTTTGTATATCTTCACTAATTATATCCTACAAATGACATGTTAGACGTTAGCGGAGGGAGCGTCAGAAAAGACATACGGCTTGCCTCCAGGCCCAATCGCCTGACATAAAATGTTGAAATCGATGCTTGGAGTTGAGGTACTCGTGATACGGGGCATAGTCGAATTCTCCTGTGAAGTCGGGGTTCTTGATAAGATTTTTCATGACTTCGAGTGGGTCGCGAAACCAAATTTTGTATTCTCCATCCACCCAAGACGGACGCGGCCCTTCGACGGCTTCTCCCTCATAGGTGATTGTAGCCAACTCCCATTTGACATCCCTGTAAGGAATGTCATCAATAAGCGTGTAAAGGTGGTTGTGATTGACGAACGGTGCGGTTTCGTCCCATAAGTCCATCAACTGATCAAGGTGACCAGCTGACATCTGATTTTGATGGAAGAAAAAGTCGGCAAGCTCGAATTGCCTCCTGTCAGAGAACAGGAACCAATCCCCTTCCTGGCCTTCAGTATCGTCCTCTGGGGGTGGCGCATTTTCAGGGAGGAAATTCCCATCGATGTCGCAGATTTGGCCTTGTAATGCATCGAGGTCTGAGCAAAAATTGACCAGCAGAGGAGGTTACAAGTGCTCACCTGTCAAGGACGGATGGTACTCAATTTCCATATAAACATCTTCATCTTCATCTATGTTGGGTAGTGGACTCATAGGGTTAAGTCCGTCGAGTGCAACGGGGTTCCCTGCATGAAATCTGTTTGAATCACACGGAGTAGGGACAGAAGGGGATGTACCTATAACAGGTGAATCCTGTGGTTGAGCATCGAAACAACGGGGTGTGGTCGGAGGGAAGTAGAGTGGCGGGTCTGGATCAGCGCGAAAGCAAGGTGAGTTGCCGTTTGCATCATAGGATGAGGTCGGGTCCATCAGTTGTTGTTCCGACACAGCGAAGGGTGATTGAACCTGCGGAATTGGTGAAAACCTATACAAGCATGAGTAATGAGCTTCGAAGAGAAGAAATCACCTTACCAGTCGTACATTGGGGTGGAAGGATGGGATGGGATATCACTGCGGTTCTCCATGGTTGTCTGCACAGTTAATCAGTTTCTGGGATCTACAAATAGACAGGAATGCTTACTGCCGCAGCGGGTGGCTCGTTTGATATCTCTGGTGACCTCGAAGTCTGAGCCGGATCCAAAGCACGACTCGGAGTATCCAGCAGCTGCTCAGGCTTGTGGTGAAATTGTTGCATGTGTTGGTTGAGTCCCCTGGAGGTTTTACACCATCGCCGACAACCTGGGACGGTGCATGGAAATTTATACACTGTCTGTGGACTGTTGTCCATTGTAGTAGGAGCGGCGTAGAACTCAGAGCAACTCACCCAAGGCAATTCCGCCGGACTTTATGTTCGAAACTTAACTCAATTAAGTTTCCTTTATAATTCCAGCCCGCACCTGGCCTCCACCTTGCCACCTCACCACACACAACTCTACACCTCGCCACGCATAACTCTACACCTCACCGCACAAGGCTCTACACCTCACCACACACAACAGTAAGTAGCATGTCTAGACACCTGTTATTCCTGCAACTCACGAAATTACAGAAAAATGACTGAAACTCGTCCTGCTAACAAGAAGGCACAACCTGGACTAGTCGACCGGCCTAAGCCACGCCAGAAGAGGGAGGCTGGAAAGACTGTCAAGCAGTTGAAGGAGGAGGCGAAAGAACAGAAGAAAAAGGAAGAAACGGATAACATCAAGCACGTCTTCGAGATTGAACAGCAGGTGGCACAGTCATATGCCACTGCAGCAAACACAACCCCAGCTGGACCATCGCGTACGAAAGTCAGCAAGGTTAGGAAAGTGAATGGGACAAGGACTTTCACCACCACCACTTCCAAAGATCCCCTGACCACCGAAGACACGCGCCAACACAGTCCAGATCTCGAGGATTCTGAACAGTTGGAATCCCCGAAGGGCATAGCTAAAGGGAAAAAGGCTATGCGCAAGGTCCAGCAGGCCATCCAGGTTTTGAGGGATGACGTCGAAAATCAAAATCCTGGAAATACCATGGGAAAAGGAGTAAAGCGAACCCGCGACAATGATACTTTGGTAAGTTACTTTGGTTTTGTAGGCATAAGATAGATACTCACCATGGCGTGTTGGACAGGAATCTACCACCATTGATTTACCTGTGGCCAAACGTACCCGAGGTGCTCAGTGGGGATACAGGGCTACCACCACTGCAGATGCCACCACTGCAGTTGCCACGGCTGGAGATACTGTTGCTGCGGACTTATTCATACATCCCAAAAAGACCACCAGAAAAGGCGGCATTGGCGAAACACAAGGTCAAATGGATTCTGTGTCTGAAGGAGTTGGCCCTTTGTCCGGTGATCCTGAGACCAAAGGTCACTTAGGGACAATGGATCACGGGAGTGAGGCAGAGGGTACACACCAACTCGAGGGCGCGGGAGTTGAAGTGTGCGGTAGTAATGCCACGAACGGGGATGGTGTTGATCGAATGGAGGTGGACCACGTAGAAGAGGTGACCGATAAGATGTTGGAATCTGATCATGGAGGGGCGACTGAGGAAATCATGATGGAGGTTGATGAATGTGATCAAGATAATATATCCATACATCACCCAAGCCTTTCCCCCAATGCTACGGAGGATGAATACCACCCGAGTAGTGTGCAGCATGAGCCTAGTGAGGAATACGAGGAACACCAAGAGGAAGACCAGGAGGACTATGTCAAAGCCTACAGGGATCAGATTCAGACCCCCGACTCTTGATATAAGGTTCCACGAGGACCCGATTACGTGGAGGATTTGAAAGAGGAGAAACATCGCCACAGGGGAGGGGCCAACGAAGACAAGGACAAGGACGGAATTTACAGTGACTGGACGCCCGACTCTCGATATGAGTCTCAAGTCCCACACGGACCCGATTATGCAGAGTACCTGAAAGAGAAGGAGAGAGGCGGCAAAAAATTCCTATTTGGTGAGAGGCATAACAAATGCATTGCCAGTGTCACTGACCAGTATGAAGGTGAATCGCAGGACGAGGAGGGCAACATGGAACACGCTTGGAGCCCAGGGTACATTCCGGATCAAGCTGAGGAAGCGGTAAGAACATATCCTTCCCTCATAACAGAGAAAAAGCACTTACCGGCCTCTGCACTCAAGGACTATGGAAGATACTCACCACATTTCCAATTCGTTGAAGATGAGGGGGAACAGAGTGACGTGGTCGAAGGCGGTGTCAACTTGGGTGCTGTTGTGCGTTTGACAGTTTCCTGATGGACTTATCGATTTGCTGACAAACCGTAACGGGTCGTGATTTCAGGATCACCATCCTCAAGGAACTGAGGTCGACTCCCATCACTCCGCCCCACCCGATTCACAACACCGTGAAGGAGTCCAACATCAGAAGTGAGTATTAACCATCCTATATATACAAGACACTCACTCTCTTTTTGACGATTAGTGTTTTTGCCCGGTCGTCCTACTCCGATAAGGGCAAGAGGGCAGCAACCCTACCAGTCTCACAACACGAGTATCAAGAACACTTCCTTGTCAAGAATGACCATACTCACGAAGACTACGCCAATGGTTTGAACGAGTGCGGAGGGGTATCCGACAGAGATGAATGCGAGGGAGAAGAACAAATTCAAGCACGCAATAGTCCGTTGAAACACGGAAAGTGCCTCGATAGCAAGGTGATTTTTTTGCCTACCTTATACCATGCAGAACAAGTGCTCACTTCTATCACTTCTCTCCAAGGCTCTTGTCAAGATCAGCTCAGACTCCAATGCTGCCAGGAAGGCACGTACCCGTATCAAGTACGAAGACTTACCTGCAGAGCTTCTGCGCCCTGTCGAGAAGTGGAAGTTGGATGTACTGCCAGCGTTGGGAGCCTGGATTGACTCCACAAAGAACGTTTGGAATCCTGATCCCAACTCCGTAGTCGATGCTCTCACAACGATCTGTCAGTCCTGCACAAGGAACGATTACAACCTCAAGCGGGGCAGGGACAAGAAGGGTTTTGAAAGCCCTGAATATATTCTGGTGAGTAGCGAGCATGATACGCTTCCAGTCATAACATTTACACTCTCATTAGGCAATGCAAAAATTTAGTGAATGGAGGAATAATGTTGGATTCCACACTATATGGACTATTATCAACTTCTTCGAAAGCAACGAGAATGATTTCGGCTCCGACGAGAGCCGTAGGCTTTGGGCGCAGTGGTATTTCGAGCGTTCCCGCTTCTTATATGAGGATGCAGGTGATGAAGTCACGGTAAGTGAAAGTTGAAACTCCCATGACTGATAAGTTGCTCATCCGTGTTACCAGGGACCATCCGGATTGTTTCGAAGCGAGTTTTTCCTTTCAACTTTCGCTGTCCATTTCAACAAATTCGCTGTGCAAGGTGTTGATTGGGTTCCCGGACTTAAGTACGAGACGCCGAATCACGAACCATGGGGTGCAATGGCACTGGCAGCGACAGCGGTAAGTTCCTCATAGTTAAACGCCCTCAATACTAACCGGCAACTCTATTTCAGGTTGAACGAGCTGTTCGCCTGTGGGCTGATGGTGATATTACCATTGATATTGTCCGCAAGGCGGCGAAAACGAAGAGCTATGCCATCAAATTTCCAAAAAAGATTGGCCCGAAGGGCGTTGAGACCGCGTCTCACACGACATTCACTGAGTCGCTGTGGGCAGCTCGAACACACCTTTATTACAAGACCGTTAAGGCGAGGGTTGAGAGCAATAAGTTGGATATTAGGCAGATCCTTGATCTCGTTAGACCGTACATCAAGCCCAGTCACGAGAAGCCCAGGATCAAGTCATCCGATAGCGACTCAGGCCAGCTATCAGATGATGATATACTGGGGGATGCCGCTGACTCTCCGAGCTTCAAGCGCAGGTCCTCGAAAGCTGCCGATGTGAAGCCTTGGCTTGCAAGGACTGCTGTCGAGACTACCATGGTGCCTTCCCAACATCCCTATCATCATCCCCAACCTCCCTCACATCAACCTCGTCTGCAAGTACCTGCAGTACAGCGACATTCGCAATCTCAGCAGCCACCATCTCGTCCTCTCTCATGGGCTTCACAACAGCCTCATTTGGAAGCCCCTGGGTCTCAGCGTTCATCGCGATCCCCACAGCCGCCAACTCGACCGCCCTCGCAGACTTCGCACCGTTCTCAGCCAGGTTTCCTCCAGGTTTCCGGATCCCAGCGCTCATCTCGATCTCCACAGCCGCCAACTCGACCGCCCTTGCAGACTTCGCACCGTTCTCAGCCAGGTTTCCTCCAGGTCCCTTTATATCAACGTTCATCACAATCTCCGCAGCCCCCATCTCAGGCATTCTCACAGACTTTGCACTATGCTCCTCCAACATCCCGGCAAGCTCCTGTGTCCCAACACTCATCCCGATCCCGATCCCCGCAGCCGCCTCCCTCTCACCAGGCTCCTAGTCAAGTGCAATTGAAACTAGCCCCACGCCCAATAGCCGCAAAGCATAAATTTGAGTACCAGCCGTCATCACAGACACAGGTTCGTGTACTACCTATCCCTATGCTGTCCGACTCATGATACTCATTATTTTTGCTTCAGTATTACCAGTCTACATTAAACCAGGTATGTCAAAAATGTTCGGGGGACTTTCACATGACTGAATCCTTTGATCTTCAGTATTCGTCGGGAGGCTATGGTCACGATATGCCTACTCCGTTGACCAATGCACAGGGTAAACGTGCTGATGGCCCACCTCCTTCCCACCCTCAAGCTGGGCCTTCTCGTCCTCAGAAGCGTCGTTAAAACAGCACCGGTAAATTTTTTGCTCACTTAGTTTATTCAACTAACTGACGATATCTAGCTTGATTAGTATGACTTACTCGAAAACTCGATGCTCCGTGTTGCCATTTAGCCGGTTCTCCCTAAGTTACGACTCCGATTTATGACTTGTTACGAATTTTACGACCTTTGTTACGATTCACGACCTTTGTTATGATTCACGATACTGATGTCATTACGATTACGATAGCGATATGATGAATACAGAACATCATTGCCTATTTTGGCATAATGATGTCATTTGGTTCATAATTTGTGCCTGGTGCTGAAGCCGAAAATCATGACTGAAGATTGTCTTAAACTGACTTGAGCGGTCCTTAGGAATGACAATATAACTTGGGAAAATCCCATCTTAGCTCGCCTTATGGATTATAACTGACTTAGGGCCTCCTTGGGTTGGTACTGACTTAAGATTTCCTTAGGAAACTACAAGTGGTTTAAGAAAACCTCGAAATTAGGTCGCGACTTAGGAAAAATCCTAAGTATTAGACTAAGTAGGGGCTCAAGTCAAACCTAAGCCAACCATAAGCCGAGTTTATGACGGTAACCTGTCTTAGGATATTTTTCTTAGGATTGACTTCGGCCTCCGCTTAAGTCACCTAAGTCACTCCTAAGTCGAAAAACATTTTCCTGATGTTTCAGTTCAGAGAGTAATGAACAAATTCTCGAAAGGAGGCTAAAGCATCACACGCAGTGTCAATGGTCTGTGTCCTCCAATTGAAATGAATATTTACATTCCCAAAGGACTTCGCAGAAGCTCAGGATCTCTGGCATCCTTTATCTCCACTGCATCGAGGATGACCAATGCTCCGATGCATCATTAAAGCATTTGACCTTGCTCATGGCCCTGTGTAAAGAATTAAACAAGGGGTTCCCAAGTGCAGCATCGTTGGTAACAACAGTATGAGAGTAGCTTCCCCTGCACACAAGACCACTGCAAGGGAGCGATCACCATGCTCAAACCTGCTTACCTCACCATTCTCAAATACTCACCCACAAAGTTGGTCATCATGTTCATTCCGCTGCACCGACAGTACCCTCTCACAGTCAATGATCTCCTTACCCACTGTGCAGCTGACAATGACCATCTTTCCTCACAGACTTGAGGTCCTGTTGCAATAGCATATTCCTGAATGAAGCACAACAATCACACTAGCATCAAAGTCCACCCCCATGACCTCTGCTTCCCCCCAACTCTGCCACCCATATTTGATGCTTGGCATAGGTGGAGACAGTTTGATTCCTGTGACATGCTCCATGACCTCTGCTGCTACCTTTGGATATAGGCACAGATAATTCAATTCCAATGACATGGATGAATGTGGACCAAAAAACTTTGGGAATGAAGGGATCTGAATAAGTAGGGGTCTGATTCAACTGAGATCATAGGCTCAAACCTAGGGTGGGTGGTAGAAGGATTCCTGAGTATCGCCTTGGAGGCCTGTCAGGAAAGTTAGACTTGCAAACAAAACACCAGTTAGGATGCCACCTTCTCTACAAAACACCAACCAACCTTTCTCAAGTGTGCCGGGACCTGCCAATCTGGGCGTTTATTTGACAACCAAAAAAAAAGACAAAAAAAAGGGCCCTGGCAATAGAATGGTTATTTACTGCACTGTCTCCTCCTCCACCTTTCTACGTGTAGCCAACCTGCTCTTGAGGTACTCTTGAACGGGGTTAACTTTGTCGAGATTACTTTGAAAGCAGGCCAGGCCGTGTGCATGTAGTTGGAATGTGTTGCCAAAAGACCTTGGTCGATCACTGCTGCACTGAGAAAATGTATTGTCTCATCCAATCGTCAAGTTCCTCTGGAGCTTTAGTGCTCAGTGAGCGCTTGAATTGCCGATTTTCCCTGTTACCAGAGATAGAGACGCCAAAGTCTACGTCCAGAGCTGTGACGACTTGGTCTGAGCTTGTAAACACTGAGAGCACAGGCACAGATTAACCACTTGAATTTTGGCAATACCGGGAGGACTCGGAATCAGGTGGGATTCTACAAATGTCCGGAGACGACATGCGACCGAACTTGTGATAGTCAGCAAGGTGACAGCCGTTGACGCGTCATCGGTGTCATTGGTGAGCTTAGCCTGGGCGTCTATGTTGTTCAAGGTCCAGATTGAGACGTCATGATGTTGATATTTTCCCACTCTCAACATCCGCACATACCCTCATGAAGAACAAGAACAAGCAGACAAAATTCCCCGTCGTACGCCTGCGCACTCCTCTACACCACCAAAAACTCACTCACGTCCATCCCAGGCGCGAATAAAAAAGATCATGCAAAAGGACGAGGAAGTGGGCAAAGTCGCTCAAGCAACTCCCATCGTCATATGTACGTTCCTCCTTCTCAACTCCAAACACGGAATTCATCATTCAACTACACTATAGCGAAAGCATTGGAACTGTTCCTCGGCCTCTTGATCGACGAAGCTAGCAAAGTGACAACAGAACGCGGGTCCAAAAAGGTCGAAGCATATCACCTGTGCGTCGTCCACGTCCTTCCACCTCAGCACCAGTAACACTCGCACACTTTCCCAGTAAACATGCGGTCGAAACAACGGAAATGCTTGACTTTCTCAAAGAGATCGTTGAAGCTGTTCCTGATCCAAGTGCCGGAGGCACCATTGACCTCGAAGCTGAAAACGCCGACGGCAAGAAGAAGCGCAAATCCAAAAAGGCTGCTGCTACGATCCCCGGTAGTGGTGCAGACGGCGAAGGCGGTGCATCGGCGCCCAAACGACGGAGAAAGAAGAAGGGTGAGGATGAGGAGGGTGGGAGTGCTGGGAGAGGGAAGAACAGTCAGAATCAGGATGCGGAGGGTGATGCGACAATGTATGATAGAGACGACGAGGATGCCGAGGAGGAGCGGTATCCTGCACGGCGGAAGACTCCAGAGGATGACGACGATGATTGGCAAGAATAGTGCAATTCTTTTTGTTGTATATTATAGAGTACAGTATGGTATCAGACGAGCTCGGCTTCGCCTCTTGCGACTAGGTGTTCGACAACCGAAAAGTGTGTGAGAGAGATGTGCCCCTTGAGCATTTCGTGTCGCGTTCCACTGTCCAATCGTCAGTCTGGTGCTTATCATCACCAAGGGAGGGCGCACTCTGGAAGAATAACAGGAGGACAGTCTTTTAACGCGTGTACGAATACAGGTCGAGTAACATCAGGAGTACTCACTGCACCAACCATCAATAAGTCTGGAAATCAGAAGAGGGAAGGAAGAGTACGCACTCATTGGGGGCATATAATACGGCGTCTCATCATCCAAATGCCTCTGCGGTTCAGGCAGACTCTGCAGCACACTGAAATTGAAATGCCTATCCGTCAGATCAGCATGCCGACTCGCATGGTCGCGTTCAGCAGCCGTCAAGCGCGTCTGGATCTCTGCATTCGACGTGATATATCGCGCGTACTTTTCAATCTACGCCCACGCGTTAGCACCATCTTGAATACATATCCGACTCAAAGAACCGCACCTTGTACAGTCGAGTGCGGACGTAGGACCGGACGATAAACTTGACGCGCTCGATATCGAGTTGTACGAGCGTGATCCTCAGGTGCTCATCATCAGATGTCGAAGGGTCTCCCCTGAGCAACTGAACAGCATCCGACTGCCTATCACCAATCAGCCAACCGGGTTTAAAGCACAATGACGGGGGGAGGACAGTACCTGCCTCCTAAGGTGGTCCAGGATCGAAGACAACAGGGCCTCTTGAGCAGGCAGAATATCCGGAGCATGTCGTTCATTCATCCAGTGTCGCATCAACTGTTCTAACGGTGTCTCCTCTCTCTCTGGTTCCAACAACGCTCGCGGTGGTGATGACGGGGCTGCCATTTGGACGTCTCTGTCACCAGCATTGTCGACGTTCCAGTCCGTTTGCCAGTCAGCCATAATGGTGGAGAACAAACAAGTGATGATGATAAACTAATTGATCCCTGCCCAGCCTGAAGCCAATCCCCTCATAACACCGACCACGACGACCCAGCCATGCCCTTCATTTCAAACTACCCATGGCGCCTGCATTTTACCTCGACGTGAGTAGTAATTCCGTCGGGAAAACCGCGCATAGTGTTTCTTTAAATTGCGCTCGCCTGCGCACTCATTTTCTCCTGCTACAAACTCTCTCCCCTCTGCACCCATACGCGCCGCGCAAAATGTACTCGCCGGCCTCAGCACGGGGCTGCATCTACAATTGCGAAAACGACGGTGGCGAGTACAGGCATGGCGAATATTGTAACCAAAGCCCATATTTCTACCACACCCGTACCAGTCCTCCGAGTCCCGTCACCAACCGCAACTTGGGAAAAACCTTTGACAAACAATAGACCCACGCCCGTACATTCGACCATTGACCAACGCGTCTCCCCATCCAGACAACTCAGTTTCACCGCACCACCCCGTGCCGTTCCCCTTTATCCTATCCGCCGCTCATGTCGGTCTCTCTACAGAAGATCACCATCATTCACTCGCGTCCTGTACTTCATTAAGACGGTAACAATGAACCTAGCACCGCGCAGAAACAACCAAAGCGGTGGAAACCGGGAGAGAAAAGATGTTAGCGCCCAAACCCTGAGCTCTGACGATCTAATCTGCGAATCACACCTTTTGATTCTGATTCCATTCCCATTCCCATTCCCATTCCCTGAACCCTGACCTTTCATCTTCCCTTCTTCCCAAACCATCACCATCACCACGACCCGGCCGCACACACGCACAGGCAAAATCCCCAATGCCCCGCTCGGATACAGCAGCGGCGTCGCAAACGACATTAGTCTCTACCTCGACCCGTGAACGTGAACGCACGATCAACTTTGCACCGGCACCGTCAACCTCTTGTGCTGACCTCGGCCATGAGGGTGTGAGTGGGAACGGTCCTACTGCGGCTTCCGAACAGCAACAGGAACACCGTCAGCAACAACAGCAGCAGCAGCGTCCCCATATCCCTCGTGCACTTTGCCTGGTCCCAGTCAAACTCAACAGTACGCCACCCCCCCTTCCTCTGATGAACATTGATAACATCGCCAACCCATCCCACCTTCTCAAACCAGATCTACCCCGTAAAGAAGTTCTCATCGCCGAGGCAGAGCAAATCCTCTATGACTCCCAATCCTGGAAACCAGGCAAAGTGTACAACGGGATCCGAACCTACTCGCACACCCTCCCGACCTTTTCCGCATCTCACTCTCACACTCTCTCCCTCCCCATAACCACACCCACACCCGCAACCGAAACACCCTGGTACTGCGTCGCACACGAGTTTCCCAGCCTTCCACCACCGGACCACAACACGCACAATCCAACTCCGACCCTGTACACGAAACTTTGGTCAAGGATGAGCAGAGATAGAATCCGGAATCAGCAACAGTGCGAGCTCTCTCTTTTTATACCATACCCATCCTATCACAATACCGATGTCGAAATGCAACTGTTGCGGTTGTGATTTTTTTCCCCCGTTTGTTCCCTTTCTGCCTGTAGGTACACCCCGGAGATTACGTCCGTGAACGACATCAAGACCCTGTCGAGATCGCAGTCTATTTGGTCTGTTTCATACGACTTTGGCTCACCGCTGTCGCCGCGCGTTTTTACGATGTTGCAAATTGTAAAGTTGGTTGGTATTGTACCTGGGACGAGGACTGGGTAAGTAGTACACGGATGTGCATTCTAGCTGTTCCTTTTTAGTGGTGCCCTTTGTTCCACGATCTCCAAGCCTCTCTTCCCCCGTGTTCCCACACACACTCCTTCCCTCGTACGGAGGTTTTTGTGGCTTCTCTTTTCTGATGTTTGTTGTGGGGCAGAATTGCGATCACAATTCCGGTTGACCTCAAGACGCCCTCGGAAAACCTTGCCGTCCTCGAAGACTTGGGCGTCAAAGGCCGTTGTGTCACGGCTGAACACCTTAAGGAATACGATGGCGGCAGGATTATCGAGTGGCGTAAGGTCATGTGTGGGGAATTTGGTGGATTAGTGCCTAGGTTTTGCGTGCGGAGGTCTATGCCGGAGAAAATGGCTCAGGTACGGTTGCGTGGTTTTGGTTCTTCAAGTCTTTTTGTCCAGGCTCACGCGTAAGGGGTAAGGATGCACAACGGTTTCTACAATGGATTGTCGAGTCGGAGGATACAGGACAACAGCAGGAGGGGCAGGAGGGACAAGAGTCTGAACCAAAGCTAGAGAAGGTGGAGAGTAAACGATGACAGTGGCTTTCTGCCTCAGATCGCATCGTTTTCTACCAGTTTTCCGCATATGATATACTTGTTTGAGAAGTGTTCAATCCAGCCTGTAGATCTTTTTAGTACAGGTAATGTTACGTTTTGTATAATGTGATCCCGACCTTTCATGTTCTCGCTGGAAAAGTGTGTCGAGTCAGGTAGGTGTGTGTGGTAATAAATGAGATGACTCCTACGTACATTTCCTCTGGCCGCAGGTCTTCGAGCTTGTCCAGCGGTTGGTCCGTCGGGGTCAACATGTCTATAATGACAACTGAATACCCAAGGCTGCTTCATTAACACCTCACAACTTGACACTCACCAAGGTCGAAACTCTGCTTAGCCATGCCCCTCGACGCATCCCTGCCCGCAAAGTTTCCATACATTCCATCTGCACACTTCTCAGCCCATACCCTCCGCATTCATATTAAACAACCACTCACTAGGCCCATAGAAATTCCTCCCACTCGTCACATCAAACACAATCCCATTAATCGCCAATAGAATCCTTCCACCGTCCTTCCCGTTGAATGGCTCCAGCGTCTTTGGTGTGTAAATCTTGAAAAGCACTGTTGGTGGGTGGGATTTCGGCATCCAGGAGTAACCTGCTTTGAATTCGTTGGGGATGGTGCGTGGTTTTGAGATGGGTGGGAAGAGGATGCGTTGGACGGAGTAGAGGATGTAGATGAAGAGGGCGGTGTTGACTGGTGTGCCTAGGTCGGATGGCATGTTGTCGTGGTTGTGGGACAGGAGGAAGGAGAGTGCTTGTGGGCGCTTGTGGGGATGTTGTTACGTTGTGACTGTCACTTTGCTCTTAGGGGCTTTCTTCCACCTACTGCCTGCCATCGGCAACAAACACTTTACGTTCAACAAATCGTACACAATGAGCCAGATACTGGAACTTGTAGCCTAGTCTGTTCTCAAAGGGATGTCAAGCCCATACTGCGCTGCGAGCAGCTTCGGCTCGTTGTATACACACTCCGCCTTGTCGGGATGCACATTATACCCAGGCATGCACCTGTGCACGACACACCTGCCCCTTACGCAAGACACATCCGACACACCGGGTAGCTCAGTACAATCTTGTCCTTCACGACCATCCCCGGTCGGGAGAGGAAAAACGCATCCACCGCCTATACGGCTCCTCATCAGCCAAACTCCTAAGTACCACAAATGGAATATACATACAACTCTCCAAGTCATTCATGATATCCACACACTCCCAGCTTCTCCCATTTCGTCCCCAAATCCCACGGGCCTCCATCCCGGCAGGGCACAGCAACTCGCGTGAGGAGCCGCCGCGACGGTAATGCGGTTTACCGCTAGGGCAGCCCTGATAGATTCCACATTTACCATTGCACTCGCTAAAGGGTGGATTGCAGACGCATTTGGTTGGGTTTTGCGATGGATATGGCGGGTACCTAATGTGGAAAGTAAGCGAGTGTCGTGAATACGTTGCATTGAAAGTTGCACGGCGCATTCTTGCTGCACGAAGCTACTGCGTGATCGGGGTAGTTGCAGACCTTACCGTTGGCTTTGAGGCAAGTGTGCAAGGTAAGCAAACACTTCTACAACCCCATGTATCTGTGCTCACCATGCTAGTGATAGCAGAAATGACATATGTCTTTCCAGCGAGCGCGACACCCGCAATGGCAACCTCATTAGTCGTGATGAATGTCGGAATGTCATGAACGCAAATACACGCTTCTATGGGGTGACCGTCAATATTCAACATTCACTCCCGCTGCCGCCTACACCATCCTCAGCCCACACACAACACCAAAGTCGAGTCTACATAGGAGACCACTCACTAATTATCCCAACCCCAATCAGATTCTTCGGGATCAAAGGCTGGGGCACCTTCAACTCTGCATTAACCTCCGCACACGTATCCGAATAGCCCGCATCAGTCACAACTATACCACTACTCCCACCGTAGAGAAGAGCTAGAGCAAGGACAGCCTTGACGAGCGAATTCAGGACACGCATCTTCAAGTTTCAAGTTTGGAACGAGGGCGAAGCAAAACCAACAATCAAGCACTCGCGTAGCTCACATCACCCATGTACCACGGGCTTTTATGCCCATACCCAAAACCTCCCATGTTCGTCGGTTCTCCATCTCTCGCTGATTTCTAAACGGATGTTCTTGACGACCACCGTCAAGTCGTGTATCATGTTCACTTTTATACTGAAGAGCGCAATATTTCCGTTACACTGGGACCAGCACTTATCCTTCCACCCATCACGTCTGTACCTCCTGTGCCTATGAGGATAATCGGCGACAAGATGGACAAAGAACACCAGCCCCCCCTATATTCGGCCGTTTTTCACTTTGACAAGACAAGCCACGGGAATTTTGCGCAGCTGTCAGACCATCATAATCTTCTGTATGTAGATCGTACCTTCCCGCACTCGACGTGTCTGACATCCGACTCTTCAAAATCTCCGTGCCTCGATACTCATTTCTTCGACTTCCAGACCCCATTTAAGGGACCTAGTTCGATGAAGCAAGTGATTCACCGCACATTACATCGTTCCGGAAGTCGAAAATAACTTCGGCAGTGCATTCACGTTGTATTTGCGCGAGAATAAGAACTCGATCTCGAGAATCTTGCGCGAGGGGTGTGCAATTTTACACCGCGGACCTGTTGCTTTCTCTGTTTCTCAACTAACAGAAAAAATGGCCTCCACCCCTGCCCTCCAGCCTGAAGCTGTCATCGAATCTGTGACCTCGACCAGTTTAGACGCCTAGACCGTAAGAGACTCATCCACTGGTTGATATATGAGGCTGTATATATACGTGATGCATCATTTCCTATCATGACCTTTTGGCCTCGGCTCGGTGTTAGAACTACGCATCGAGAGTATCAATAAAGATATCTCGAAAGAAATACCCTTACCTGTCGGCGTAACTGATCGAAGGCGAGGACACATGTATGTTTCTCAGCAACCGTGTGATTGTGACTCCTATCTTTCGAGACTCGCGGGGAGTTATTGCCTCCCCTAACTCCGCAAATAGCGCGAGATGAGTCGGGACCGCCTCATACCTTTCGTAGCTCGGGCCTCAGCGTCTTGTTAAAGAAAATATTTTATTTCCCAGGAATGAACAACTCCCGGCACTTAGGCATCTGCCAAGATTTTAACAATTACATCCTGCCAAACTCAGCACTAGATATCGTACAAGAGGCCAAAGAATATTTGTAAAAAGGGTTGAGATTGCGTTGTAAGATAATATAGAATACAGGCTTGAAAACATACTGTGAATGTTACTAACCAGAGAGGCGAACAAAAAGAACTGACAGGGGATTCGATAGTACCGGGATAAAGAGTTTATGCTCCAAAGGTAAAACGTGGACCAGAAACCGAAGATGAGAGTAGTAGTAAAGGGGTGGAGAGAAACGCATGGACCAAAAGAATTACACTAACATGGAGAAAGGGGCATAACAAGGGAACATAGGTAGGTAACCATTATTATTATTATTAATACCCAATCTGCGAACCACCCACGGCCTGTTGCGGTATTGACGGGGAGGCCATTCCCATCGTCGGTGTCATTGGTAGTCGCGGTGGAGACTGAGACTGTGCTATGTGCGGTAATGGCGAAGGAGTGTGTTGGGGCATGGGCGACATAGACAATTGACCATTAGAGGGGATACGCATAGCAGGTCGTGAACCATTGGTTGTAGGTGCTGCTGCGGAAACATGATTGGGAGGTGGACTAGACTGCACGCCGTTCACGCCATTCACGTTGTCGATCCCGTTCACTGTAGACGTCGGTCGCTGTAGGGGGGAATTCGCCCACTGCATCTGGCGAGCTGCAGCAACTTTAAGGTTCGTATTCGCGCTGAGCTGAAGGTTATTCGCATTGGCACCAGGCAACACTTGCATATACGGCATGCGTTGCAGATGATTCTGGAGGTTAGCGAAATCTCCTTGTGGTAGACTTGCAAAGGCAGTCTTCAGGTTTTGCAGAGCTGGGTTACTGGCTATTTGCGCATAGGTAGCAGGGGTCAACGCTGCGGCGTAATTGTTTGCAACGTGGAATCCATTGGCGGGCATACCGACAGTTTGGGTTTGGGACTTTGGACGTGTAGGAGACACAGCCGTGGCAGCGGAATCGGTACTTTGTGTCGAGTCGCTCTGCTGAACGGTTATCGCACCATTGACCAAGGCTGATGGCTGATGTGCTTCGGTCTTCACTACATCAACATGGGGCATGGCAATGGCAGGACGACTGGCAACTCCATTGACACCATTTGGAGGGGAGTGCTGAGGAACAGGGACAGGCTGGGGAGGGGATGTATGCGTAGCGATCGAGGTAGTAGACTGCAGGCCATTGACACCATTGACGGTAGGGATAGCTGGGCGCATTCCACCGTTTGACGATATCCGCATCTGGGGAACAGCATTGGGGGGCGGCATCTTCTTAAGTTGCTGCTGGATAGCAACCGGAGCGCCATTTGCAAGGCCAGGAAGCTGATGAGGAGCATTGTTGGCGGGTGGCGGTTGAGCAAGAAATTGTGCGAGAGCGGGATATATGGGACGAAAGGTGCCACCGGGATCGCGACGGTGAATGGAGGGGGGGACGCCGAGTCGGAATGGAGCAAACATAATTTGACGACCGTCCGCAGTGACAACGGGTATGGCATTGTCTGTTACCAGACTTACTAGGTCCGAATCCGTAAGTAATGTCATTGTGTGGCGCAGGTACCTGACCGCAAAGATTAACAACAAGTATTGCATGTTATAAGGGAACATACTTTGTCTGATATTCGTCTACGAGGACCCGATCCTGCTCGTCCTGGCCTTGGGGCCCAAACGGTGGGATATCATCTTGATCATACTTCCATTGCTCCTCGAGTCGATGTCGTCGCTCCAGCTCTTCAGGATCTTCATCAACCTCCATCGCCTCCGACTCGTCGGATGAGGACTCAAGTTTCTGGCGCCTAGCAAACGCAGGACGAGAAGTGAAATCACGTCGGTCAAGCATCCGGCGACCACCGCGACCGATACGCAGCCTAACAGAACGTATGGGTCTGGCTGGTGCATCGTTGTCAGCGCTCTTTGACGATGGCCATGCAGGTGCTTCAGGTGGAGGGATATACTTGAAGAGTCGGGAGGCATATGGAACAGGAGGTTGCTGGTAGGCGCTCTGTTTCAAAACATAAATGAGTAAGTGTGCAAGGACTACATAGCATGTACACTCACGTCGATCTGGTCTTCCCAGTGGTGATCTTGGTCTTTCTGGCGGGCAAGCGTAGCTTCGATCTGCTCCCGAATGGCGTTGATACGTTCCTTTGGGCGCAAGGTTGTCTCCTGCCTTGGCGTTGACACACTCGAGTCTTGCGTACGGATCTTGAGACCAGGTATGCGCCTGACGGCTCATGTCAACACCAACCGTACCAGATAAGCGATCCAGAGTACATACGCTGCAGGTTCGGGCTTTTTGACCGGACGTTCCTTATCCACAAGCAACTCATCGTCCGCCTTGTCGTTGAGTGCGGGATACATACGTTTGAGATCGGCAAGAGCCATCCGCTTCTCCCACACGTTCTGTGCATGCTGCGCACATTCTTTTTTGGTGCTTTCACGATTAAGGATGAGCTTGGCAAGCTCGAGAGGATAAGAAAGCTCCGCCTGTAACCGTGTGAGCTTGTCCGAGTATGTGACCTGTGATGCACGCGTTTTGCGGACGGCCTTGATCTCGCGACGCCGAAAGCAGATGTACGACTCGTTGAGGGTATCCGACTCGTCTCCGTTGAGGGTAGGTATTATCCGATGGCCCCCACGCTCTAGGCGCCTCTCTTTCCAGTACGGGTAGATGGCACGAGCAATACGGACAAGTTGGGGAGGTTTCGGGACCCAGGAGGGGACAGTGAAGGTGGCAAACATCGACGGAGGTAGTTCGTTCAAGAAAGTGTCCTGGTAATCCGTAAACCCAGGGAACGCCATGCCATTCTCCAAGCCCTATACGTGTTTGAGTCAAAGGTGATATCTCGCAGCAGAATACTTACATGATGCAGGTACTCGTATTTCTCGTGAGTAACCTTTTCATAGATCCCTACTACAAGTTCAAATTCATCCTCCGAGATGAGGACTGGTTGTGAAACGTCGGGCTCCTTTCCCTTCGCTTTGGCACTACGCGCAGATGTGCGGGTGCCAGATGCAGAGACAGCTCCCTGGGCACTTGTTCCCTCGCCTCTTGCTTCCTCGTTGTTCTTATCAAGCCAATCTTTGTCCCGTTCATCCATGTAATACGTGAACCCGCCGGCCAAGCCGTCGATGATCGACTCCTCGACCGATAGGGACGTACAGACATAACTAGCAGGGTCCTTCCACCTGTTTGGAGGATAGAAGTCTTCATAATTATCGACGACGCCAGTCGAGTCTGGCGTAGGGATGTATGCAGCGGGAGCAGCCTTATCTGGCACGCCCTTGGTTGATCGGCTGATGGCCGTGCTGGTCCGGTGAGCGGCACTAAGAACTTCCTGCAAATGGTGTTCCTGTAAAAAAAGATCACGCAAAAGGTAGCTTAGTCAGCTGAACCGCGGAACGCACAGCCACGAAATACGCTGACGTGGCAAGCTGGTGGGGCAAAGGGGATGTGGCACACTCACGTTGGCATCCTCAGCGTCGACGCCAGCAACGAGGTTGGTGAGACGATGCTTCTCCTCGTCTTCGTCCGGGATGAGGAGGGCCTCCGCCTCGAGATTGCCATGGTGTATCTTGAGGCGAGTTTTGTTGGTAACCCGGTTGCGATTTCTGAGGGTCGAAGCACCCGGAAGGTGATTTCGGGGCATATCATGGAGAGTGCAGAGGCGGAAAGACTAGAGTGGAAACGAATAATTTAGCAGCAGAATATGTTGGTGTTGCCCTTGTCGTTGTCGTCGTCGGCAACTGGCCAATGCGTCGGATTTGGGCCGAAAAGTGGTTTCGGCCCGGCAAATGAATATGCGACAGATCAAAAGCGGTACTGTTTGGTGCGTAAACAAAGCCTGCATATATCGTGGGAAGCCTTATATTGTGCCCTTCTCAGCTCTCAGTTCTCAGGTTTGCTTCTCAGGTGCTCAGGCATCTTACACATGACTCCCAGGACTACGGGGGAGCCACCAAATACTCAAGTCTCAGAAGCCAGCTGCAGCATGGAGATGTGAGCATCCAGCACCAGTGAACCAAACACAGAAAACACACCTACAAACACCGTCTGATAGGCTCCGCTCCCCCTTTAAGTGATCATCGATGTCAGCACTGCTCTACCAATCGGGCCAAAGCCACTCACAGAATATGCATTCCAGATATATCCATCGTCTTTGCAGAGTATAGCGTAGAACAGACTTCCAAAAGTGCCGAACAGGTACCTAGAATATTCGGGGTGAGTATCAAACCAGGACTTGCCGAAACCACAAACCATTCCCAAACCACGATACAAATCGAGGGCCAGGAACTCTTGACAAGCTAGACAATTTCAAGCAATCTGCTGCCAGCAGACCAAGGGACTCCGAATCCCATCGACCACGCCGTCGCGTCGTATCACGAAAAGATCTCATTTGCTAAGCATCAATCACATCTGCTGCGATCGGTCAGCGTTATTTTCAACGACGCACACAACAACCCCACCTCGTAAAAACAGCAGCGGAAGAAATTGCCTACGAATAGAATCTGAGTATGCAAGCGTAAAACAGAGAATCAAAGGGCATCCCACCGACAGGAGCGCATCAGTTACGTAGCACTAAACTGCAAGGAGGTTGTCAACTCAATGATCGGAACCGTCAAGACACGGATAGCGTACCAAGTCACGCCACGGTGAATAGCGAATGCAGAATGCACTAGAATCAGTAGGAGAAAGGGTATTTCCTCTAGTGAGGAAACAACCGGGAGCAAGAACGAGAAACCCCGCACTTGTCCCAACCTTCGCTCGGACGAAAACTCGAGAGAGGGGACATCCAGGGGTAATACCAGACATCGGAGGGAGCATGACACTCATAACAGGTCGCTCCCCGTTCCTATGCGAGGTTTGTCGGAGATAGGTAAGAGTGAGAATCATAATCGTATGAGGTGGACGATGAGCCCTGTCGACCCATATGCACCTGCCTGCGCAACGAAGGGGGAAAAAGTGAATAGGTGTCAGGAAGAGTGCCTTTACTGCAGTTGACTACTCTCAACTTCCAGGGCTCCTTATCCTCCCACTCACCACCCCCCCCCCACCCCGTCTCGAATCGGAATCAGGACACCCGGCTCCCAAGCCAGACTGGACACATCCGGAGCCGTTTCTTGACCAAGTCCAGGATATCTCAAGAGAGATTATCTGCTAGCATGTCAGAGAAGAGAGGCGGGGCAACTCGAGACAAACGACAAGGTGAGTACAAGACAGAGCAGTGTCCGAGCACAACCTCGGATGTAAGGAGTGAGGTTCAGCCACCACCCACGTGCCTCCAATTACAGTGAGCCGGCATATGCCGTAACACAACTCACTTGCTGCACGTGACTTATCTCTTATCTCTCACACTGTGGAATTAACCTGCTCCATGCAACACAATACATTTGTCTACCCTCTGTAAATGACCGGGACCTCTCCCTCAGAAAGCGGAGGCAGTCCAACCACCGTCTGCAACGATGATCTATTCCGCCCTGGTGTCAACGGTACTCCACAACTGAAGCATCTTGAAACACACCTTGTTGGTCATATAGCCGTTCGTCACAAGCATCTCCACTACAGAAGCTATCTCTTCTGGACGTCCAAAGCGGCCTACAGGAATTCTTCTCTACACAGAAGTCAGTTGTTGCAGCCCATAACCTCGTTTTAAATATAGCAATAGGCAGTTATGCTCACCCGCAACTCCTCGGACGGGTTCGACATCATGTTGGTCTCTGGTACACGTGTCAAAGAAGTTCAAGCCAGCACAAACGGTAGAACGACACAGACCGGTTATGAGTGCTGGTGCAACAGCATTGCAAGTCTGCAGATAATGGTAAACCGAGAGGCAACACAAACCAATTGCAAGTGCTCACTATTCCATCTTTAGCGTACCTATTTGCAATCCAATGGAGAAGGCCGTGCATTGCCGACTTGGAGGACGCGTAATGTGGACCTATGACTCCGCCAGTACCTGTATTCTCTACTTAGCGCAAACGCTCCCTGACACTTTTGGGGTTCAATCTTAACCTGCCGCGACGCTGTGTTCATAGTGCTCAGCAGGAGTGACCAATCAGGTGATTTGGGAATGGGAATACAATACCTTGAATTGAATACTATCCGACCCCACTTCTTTTCCTCCATGCTGGGCAAACACAGCTGCGTCAGCTGTGACTACGTTAGACAATGAATCTGCCTTCTTTATTATCCGCGTCACTGACAAAGAATGCAGTACCAGTGTTCGTTCTCCAAGTCGCCTCAAACGTTTCGACGCTAACGTCTTGAATATTGCCACTCGGCCCAATGACACCATTCAGGACGCCTGCGTTGTTGAACAAGACATCCGGGTTTCCAAGTGCCTTTACGACATCCGTATGTAGCTTGCGTACACCTTCGTAAGTCGAGAGATCGGCTTGAAACACAGCAGCTTGGACACCAGGATACCCCTCCAACTCCGAAAGTAGCTCCTTCGCCTTCCTTTCCGCGGTGTTATAATGAACTGCAATGGAACATCCACGTCGGGCAAGGGCTAATGCCGTTGCATACCCAATACCTCCCCTGTAGTACATGTTTCACTGATCAGTGTCATAATCTCCACTGGACACTGACAACATAAACGTACGTGCAACCAGTGATCAGAGCAAGCTTTCCTTTCAACGAGTCAGAGTCTTGCGAAGACATGTTCGTGGTTTATAGAAGGAGAGTTGTGTGAATCGATGAGCGTTATTCATCGACATCGCCACATCCTACCCGTGTTGGATATTGCATGACCACAACATCCTGATCACGCGAATAGGAAGAAGACCATAAATATCAACACCACAAGTCCTTCCTTCCGGGTGACTCTGATGTCTGTAGACGGTTATAGCTGGCACGGTCGGGCGTCAGGCAAGGGAAGAAACATGACACTGAGATGACATTGCAACGAATTTGAAGGAGTAGGGAAATACCGAAGCTGGGTACGATTCGGTGTTTAAAACTGCAAAAGTATATCTCGCCACACCATCGTGTACAATTATCAAGACCCAACAACAGGTAGAATAGCGCGAACCTGTCTTCCTATCATGGTTTGCCACGATAAGCCTCAGATGATAAGCAGTGGCATGTGATACATCGTCACGGCTCTCGCAGGGTTCACGTCAACAAGAGACTTCGAAAGCCGGTCAGGAAAGGAAAGGAATTAATTGGAGATAACTGGCAACATGAGACGGGGTGGGATATGGTCAATTAAATGGGATTAAGCGACGTCCAGAAGGGTCAAAACAACTCCAGGTCTGTGTATAAGTCGCAAGAAAGAATAGGATTTGCCTTGTAGCAAGAGTCGCGGGATAGGTTATCGGTGGAAGTAATCCTCGAGATTTTTCTTCAGCTCAGAAGAGGTACGGGGAAACGGACAGATGAAAGATGTAGCCGGGCTGATGGCGGATCGTGGTGGAAAGCATGTGGATGTGGATCACCAAGCGCAAAATTGATTGTTCCTGATCCGACCAACAACACCCATCCAATCTCGCAAAAAACAAGCAGATGGAATGGCTAATCGGATACTTATATATCTTATCGCCAAGTCTTCCTCGCTTTCACCTAACCTTCTCTGTCCAGTCAGCCTGGACGTCTCTTTTCAATCCCCATGGTCGCCATCTTCTCCAAACTCAACAATGCGGTAACACACCCACCGCCATCCCGAGTCCAGAAAGTTTACATGGTTTTATCTCAGGTCGCTCGGTCGTTTGTTGGAAGGTGGTTTTTACTGGAAGGATGTGGAAAGCCAAAAGAGCGCATTGGTTCCCGTTTTACGGTGCGTCACTCCTGGCTCCCCATTGGTTTTGGCTAGATGACCTTGCCCGACATTTACAGACAGAAATACGCGCAGGGCTAACGACATGGGTGAGCCCACCTCAACTTCCACCAGTTTTCTTCTGTTTACAACGGTTCACAGGCAGCCATGGCTTACATTGTATGTCTTTCGCTTCCAAACTCTCTTGGCAATCCCATGTCATCGCTTATCACAACATCCTTGTCAGATATCTGTCAACGCCTCAATTCTTTCCGACTCTGGAGGAACCTGTGTCTGTACAAGAGACGACCTATGCGTTAGCGACCCAACGTACCTCCTTTGTAAGAACGAAGTCCGCCAGGACCTAATCACCACCACTGCGGCCATCGCCGCCTTCTCTTCATTCCTGATGGGACTTCTCGCCAACCTCCCGGTAGGGCTTGCTCCCGGTTTGGGTCTGAACGCCTACGTGAGCAATTTGTATTGGCAATAGTTTTCCCATCGCGTGGTACTAATGAACCCACTTCTTAGTTCACTTACTCTGTCGTGGGTTTCCATGGATCTGGCATCATCTCCTATCGTCAAGCTCTCGCGGCTGTCTTCCTGGAGGGGTAAAGCAGATTACCCCATTTTGAAAAAACGGGATGATAACTGATTCTGTTTGCTGGTAGATGGATATTCCTGGCGCTCTCTCTAATCGGGCTCCGGCAGTGGCTCGTGCGTATTATGCCCCAGTCCCTCGTACTGGCGGTTGGTGCGGGAATCGGTCTGTTCATCGCGTAAGCCTCCATATCTCCGACCTTGTACCTAAATATAACTTTGACCCCCAGTTTCATCGGGCTGTGTGAGTCCTCGTAAAAAGTAACAACTTTTATCATCCATCTTACGCCAAATTCAGCGGGCAATGGGCTTGGGGTCATCGGAGGAGATACAACCAACCTCGTTGGACTTGGAGGATGCACACCTGACAGTAAGCTTTGGCCAGCCTGCTCCCAGAACAATATCCTCATACGCAGACTACAGACTACATTAGCGCGGATATGGCGAATTACTGTAAATCTGGTGTCCTTCGCAGTCCCACCATGTGGCTCGGTATATTCGTCGGGGGGTGAGTAACCCCTATCGCTATTCTCGAAGCGCACCAGAATTGGCTTACTGACCTTGGTTTTTAGCATTTGCACTGTCTTAATGATGCTGTATCGAGTTCGTGGCGCGATTCTCATTGGTATCCTCTTGGTGGCCATCATCTCCTGGCCTCGTCCAACGTCCGTTACCTACTTCCCCCACACGGAGCTAGGTGACGAGAGGTTCAACTTCTTCAAAAAAGTTGTCACCTTCCACAGCATCGACAAGATCGGTAATGCCATCGATGTGAGCTCTTTTTCTAACTCAAAGGCTTTCATGTACTCAGTACAATCTCAGTATGCTTATAGCAAAGGTCGCGTTTGGTATGCCCTTATCACCTTCCTCTATGTTGATATTCTCGGTACGTCCCAAACTTATGTGACGCATGAACCGCGGGAACGAAGGTCTTCTATAGATACCACCGGCACTCTTTACTCCATGGCCAAGTTCGCCGGTCTCCGCGATCCTGTGACATTGGATTTCGAAAATTCAACAATTGCTTACTGCGTGGACGCCTTCAGCATCAGTATCGGCGCGCTAATGGGCACGAGTCCAGTAACTGCTTACGTTGAGAGTGCGACTGGAATCAGTGGTATGTGTCTCTCGTTCTGCGTGCTATCCTCTCTCTCACATTCGCAAAAAAACAGAGGGTGGAAAAACCGGTCTCACGGCTATGACTACCGGCACCGCTTTCTTCGTTTCCATTTTCTTTTCGCCTATTTTTGCTTCCATCCCTTCATGGGCTACCGGAGGTGCTCTGGCAATTGTTGGTTCTCTTATGATCCGCAAGTGTGTCGATTCCTCGCGACTATTGCGTCTACATGCTAAGTTACTCTTCCTAGCGTCCTTGAGATCAACTGGGACTACCTCGGCGATGCCGTCCCGGCTTTCTTAACGCTTCTCATCATTCCCCTAACCTACAAGTACGTCAGCCCTCTCCGAAACCATAGTCATGCATTACTCATTACAACCCTCTACAGCATTGCATACGGTGTCATCGCAGGCATTTGCTCCTACATCGTCCTTAATGGTATCCCCTTCTTGCTTCTCAAAATCTCCGGAGGCAGGATCGTTCCTCCCAACTACGAAGCTTCTGAAGGATGGGTTATCCCGCCTGGAGGTATCCTACCCTATTGGATCCGGAGGCTCCTTGGGCGGACAAACCCAGAGGAGATGCCGGTGGAGGAGAGGCATGATTCGAGCAGTGAGCAGAGCATGCATGAAAAGTCTGAGAAACCCGGGACGGAGCCATCTCAGCTCGAAACCTGACTCTCAGTTCTCTGTTCCCCTCTGCTACGGGAGAAATTCGAACCCTCTTCGGGTTTTCTGCCATATTTGTGGTATGTGGATACGGTTCCATTGTTGTCAAACTTGGTGGATCGCTGGTTCTTGAGGCGTTATGACCTTGTACACATAGCTATTTCGCTCTGGGACACATTAACATTCGACTAGCTGATGAAATAGACAGATACCCTTGTTTACCCTTTGCAACCGCCATTCCAGCTATATACGCATCTAGTAAATAATTAGGTACATATGTTCTACCATTCTCCTCCCATGTATGTATGTGCCAGCGTAGGTGATCCAATAATCTAGTCAATCATCTTCCCAATTCAAACACTTCCAATCCCCATCTGTATTCCCGCCTTCATTACTCCCCTCAAACCACACCTTACCTTGCGGTAATATAATGGTCTTGAGAGTCGGACACGACAAATGCCAAACCTTGGCAATTTTACGCTCATCTATTTCCTCTTTCCCTTCACCGCCATCCTCATCGCCTCCCAACGCAGCCATAAAAGTGATATACCGCAGCCTCTTGAATCCAACCAAAAACTGGCCCCAATCCAAAAGCATCGTCGCCGTGACCTCTGCCATGAGCACCACGATATGCAAAGCTTCAAGGTCGGAAAACCTCGAGGAGAGCTCATGAAACAAGAAATGTGGTGCGGTAGGATCAAAGGACATGACACTGAGTCTCGCGAGCGGTTTCGACGCCATTGACAACGCGGACAGTGTATCCATGGTATGTGGGGGGAAGAGCGGTATCGACATGTGTGTTACGGGTCTAGATGTGATTACATCTCGGATAATGGTTGGTCCGGCATGGATAGCATTGAAGTGGGATAGTTTGGGTAAGGATGTTGGGAGGAGGGTGAATTGGCTTGGGCGGGTGGTGAGGGCTGCCGAAAAGGGGTTGTCGGGAGATAGTGCGCCGACGGAGTGGAATAGGGTGGTTATGAAAGGGTAGAGTGGGTTGGATGAGTCTGAGTTTATCCCTCTGAGGGTGAGTTCGGTGATTTCGGGTTGGGAGTCGAGGAACCGCGCGAGGGGAGGTTTGCAGTGCATTGAGGTTGTAAGTGAGCGTAGTCGGAATATCTGAGGCGAGGGGGAATGGGACGAGGAGTGTGCGGACGGCGGTGGCGGCATGGGGAGTACCCAGGTAGGTGAGTGTCGTTTGGGGAGTTCGATGACCAACGTCGTGAGGTGTATCATCTTCTTCAACACCCTCTCCAGGAGCAGGTAGTATGTCCTCGTTGGGATATGGTTTATCAGGCTAACCTCAAAAGTCCTCACGAGCAACGGCAAATCCGTGCTGCGATCGAGCGTCATCAAGCATCGGAGGAGGCGGACAGGGTGCAGTTCCGCATTAATTGTATGGTATAATCTTCTTGTGCCCACAGCATTAAGCGTGCTGTTGGTTTGTGTGAGGGTTGCGAGGTCGCGCAGGGCGAGTTTCTGGCAGATGTTGTCGATAATTTCCGTGGGGAGGGTGGGATAGATCGATGGAGCGGCTCGGAATATAGCTTGCGTACTCAGGATTTTACCCATTGGGGCTGCTGCGTTGTTCAGTCTGCTGCGATCGTTCTCGACTTGGGATTTGAGGTCGTCAAGGAACATGCGTGTCCGCGCTAGTCTCTGCCCGTTTGTGAGGGTAGTCATGGCGGGAGAGCGAGGGAAAGTGCTTATGATACGCTCTAGCAAGGATCACTTGAACCTAGCATACTCCCATCATCTCCTGTCAAAGCTCGACCGCAGCTCATCATCATTATAAATAATCCATTAACGATGAGAATATACAAATAACTTTAGCGCCATAGAAACCAGAGAGATGTCATTATCGTCTATGTAGAATGTCATCATTTATTGGACTTTGGCTTTGAGACTAAAGGGTCGCCGAGCTTCAGCTTCGGCCTCGGCTTTAATACCCTCCTTCTCAACCTCATCCATCAGTTTGCGCTCAATAGCATCCTGCTGCTCCTTAGTGGCGTTTTTCATTGCAGCTTTGGCGGCCGCAACCTTCTTCTTGTACTCCCTGTACTTGGTATCGGTACCACAAAGCCAGTCCCACCAGCGGAAGGAGGTAGAATAGTTGTTGGTGAAAGCCATATGGTGGAAGTCGTGGTGGTCGGCGCCAGACCAGAAAGGAAGGATATGTTGGAGTGACCATGGGAAATCTGACAGGGGAAGAAGCGATGAATTTCTGTCTCGCTTGAAGTAATGAGCATGAAACGTACCATATCCACTGTGGGCGTCAATAGCTTGGAACAACCTCAAAACAATCCAAACGTAGACGGTCACGATGTGGAGGTCACGGGCAAAAGCACAGTACAGAAGGGGGCCGGCGAGGGTACCAGTTCCAAGAATGAAGACCTCAGCCGGATGGGCATATTCGGCAGCAAGGCCAAAGGGTGCGGAGTACTTGTGGTGGAGCTTGTGGATATGCTTATAGAGGACACCGGTATGGAGTGCTTGGTGAGCTAATCACACGGCATTTAGCCAGTGCATAATGAAACATAGGTAGAAAGGGACGGAACTCACCAAGGTAGTGGAAGAGATCCTCAAAGAAGAAAAAGAAGAACACTTGGGGAGCCATAGCCTTGAAAGAAGGGAAGGGAACCTGCCAAGTGGACATGCCAACAGACTCAGCGAGGGGATGGAACAACCAAATCTAACAAGAAAAAGTCAGCCGATGTTAAAACCAGAATGTCGCAAGAACTTACCGCAGGGAGTTCGATCGTGAAGTGAGAGAAAAGAACCTGCTTCGTGCACTCCCATTGCTCCTGCGGAGTTGGGATCTTGTTGGGCTGCAGCTTCCACTTGCGGAAGTAGGGAATAGCGTCTATGATGATCCAGGGTACGCAACGACCGAAATACACAATCTACACAACGTCAGCGACTCCATGAGAACTGAAGGAGTAGAAAAAACGCTAACTTCGTGAAGAAGGAAGCTCATAAGGCCAGTGGCAATGACGGGGTTGCCAATCCAAATGTACCAGGCCATCCATTGCTGCTCGAACCAATTGAGCGAAGCGTAATCTGTGCCTTGGTAGAGTTGTTCAGCTGGGTTAAGGCCAGCGTCCGAAGTAGCATTCAGGAAACTCATGACGGTGGACCTCACGCTAAGTGATGGTCAGCGTTGAGGATAAAAGATTTGAGAGGGGAGGAAGCAGGTCGGCCTGGGAAATAGGGAAAGAAACGACTTTTTATTTATATTCAGTAAATTCAGAGTGGCGTGAGGTTATTTCTGGACTTGTTGTGCACGTGATCGCTTACCCCCAACTTGGTGAGATTCGTTAATATTTAATGGCAGTCGAGCTGCATTAATTTTCTGTCGACAAGCCCCGATTGTCGTGCGCTCCTTCACATGCTCCCTAGAAATCAGCCCACATTTGTCACCGACCTGTATTCTGTGTTGTGTCAAATCGTACCACTGCCTCAAGTAATCTAAGCTTTCCATTTTCGCGGCTCCTGCATACACTCAGTCCAGATTCCACCTCGATCGACTGTTGGTCGTTTTCCGTATGCTTATCACCTGTCGCATGCAATAAGGCGAACATATTACGGTCATCGTGGTTATCACAGATGAGTGCCTGCGAGTAGCAAAATGAATTCAAAGGATGCTACTATCAAAGAAGCGCTGATGTAAGCATTGTTGGGGCAGTTGCAAGCGTCAGGCGTGGGTCAGTTCACTACGACAAGATCACGAGCCTCAGTATCCCGAACTTCGAAGCCCTCCTAAACCTCTTCGCGTTAATCTTGCATCGAAGACTCCATACTTTCGTCCCATCGAAGAGACATGAGAATCTACTACTTAACATTTGGGGATTTGAGGATGGCCCATTCCGCCCAAAAAAAGTCATGAACCCTTCTGGACTAGTCTGGTCATTGCCACAGGTCAACACAGCCGAATTATAATCATTCTTTGCCATGGAAATACTGTTGCGCCACGATTATCTTCGACGGAGCTGTCGCAGAGACTCGGGTCCCCGAAACCGACCTCTCCAATAGGATTTGATCGAGATTGTTAATCTGACCCGGTGCCTTGAAACTTGGTCTCCAAATATCGACCGCCATATTCGACCACCAGTGACAGGATACTGCATTTAGCGTCGCGTTCCGCTTTCTAACCTGGCTTCGCACGTCCAACAAAACAATAGGTTTGACCACCTGTGGGAGTTGTGCAGCGCAAAGAAACCACCCCCCCCCCGCATAAACCACCAATTTGACTCCGCCAACACCTGCACCGAACGTATGGCGTATGTTCAGGGTCTTAAAAGGTCGTATGTGTTCATCTCGTCCTGCATTCGTTCGCCATTCAGCGCCAACCAAAGTGCATCGCCCTTTTGGATCTGAGGAACACGAGTCCCACAACCGTGTAAGCCCATGACTAATGTATACCATCTTCTTCGCGGAGTGCCCCAGAATCTGAAAGAACTTGATAGTTTCGTTCACGAGAGCTTGGAATGCCTTGATAATCAGCAGATCATTCTTCATGAACTGCAGGTTCCTACCGTAACCCCTTGAAGCAGGTCTCATCCGACATGGGACCTCCGTACGTATATTCAGATCCTACCGCGGTAGAGGACCGGATTCCACAAGAAACAAGTCGACTCTTGACCACACCAACCCAGCTACTTATTCACATCCTTCTCGAGCTTATATCCCCCGAAATGGCTTCCCAATGCAACCAGAACGAGGTTGCCAACTTGTTCCCAGCTCCGAAGCTTCTTCAATCATTGGAGCTTCCGATGCCGAAACCTTTGCCTGGGTCTATGCCTGCCAGCACTGCGGCCTTGCGAAGGGCCTTGCAGGATAATCATAAACACTGGCACTGTTTCGTCAACGAGCGCTGATTCCATAAGTACGTCTCAACGTCATCCGACCCATGGTACGCTGGGGCCCTAATCCTTCGTTTGTTGTCCAGTCATACGGCTCATACAGTTCTTGCCTTGTAGTATCTCGGTGCGGACTCCGATGTCATACAGGCTGCGCATGCCGAACACAGCCGTTACCAACAACCTACATTTGCCTCTCCTGGCCCTATCACTGGACCGAACACCTCGGCGATGCAGAGTAGGTATAGTTTAGCGACACTGTACTCATTGCTGCTAAGATAGCTACTATGACGCTTACCTCGCATTTTTCACCAGCGAACTGACAGCACTTGGACCTGCCGGCGTCGTTGAGGAATACGTCTTCTCCGAAACGGCCAATTTCCCCGAGGGTAATACCAAGCAAGTGGAAATGTTAAGTAGGTTCCATGACGCCCTCATCCACCCGTTGATTCACGTTGGATATGGGTTTGAGTTTAACCTCCCCGGCATGATCGTACAAGGTGACTTTATTCTTGTTATCTTCGCTGAATGGGAGGCTGACACCCCATGCTTGCAGGTCTCGCGTAATGTACTATCCATTTGGCAGGGGCAAGCCCAGTCATCCCAGTGTCTTGGTTCAAGGATGTTCAAGAGGCAAAGCCCAACTCTACCCCGAGCTTGCTCAACCTCCTCGCTCGCATTCTCGCTGATCCTGATATCCCTGGCTTGGCAGTTACGGATCAGGACTTACAAGTGTACCCTACATCTCTTCGCCAGTTTGGCGAAAAGTTGTTGAAGCATATTGAGGCTTGGTCTCTGGACCTTTCGACAAGAAAGGGGCTGAGGAAGACATTGGAGGAGGTCGTGTGGTTTGTTACACTGATGTATGCGGTGCCTGGATGGAACAAGGGCTATTCAATGCTGGCATTTTCCAGTGAGCGATAGGCAACAACTCTAATGGATTCTGATTGATCATCCTTTTCCGTAGCGTGCATCTGGTCACGTCTTCCGTGTTCCTGTTCTCCATCGGAAACACAAGGCTCAAGATCTGCTACTCCGCAGCTATGTTTGTGTCTGTCTTGTCTTATTCGTCGGTCGTGGAAAGCCTCAACTGCACGTCGAAACCTTCTTCCAAGAAACTGCCGCACTCAAATCACTCACTACCACAACCTCCACTCCTCTCACTGAGCCCATGCTCGATATTCCGGCCACTAGAGCAAGCTCCCCGAATCCATGGACACAAATCTTTTCCCAGATGATCATCTGTCTAAGCTGCAGCGCACTTTGCGCATTATTCACATGCTTATGGGGACCGTGAGACGGGATATTTCAAGGACTGTGGGTTGAAGAATGCGGAAAAGATTGATGGGACACTCTTTGTGTGAGCGGCCAATCGCACGGCGTTTGGGCTGAATAGGAGGGTTGATGAGGTTGCTGCCTCTTGGGATATGCGTGGAGTTTGCCAGAACTGAGACAGTGAATGCACTCAGTATGCTCTGTTGTAACATACTTCAGCGCTTATGGAGATGGAATTTGGTATGGCTTCCAAATAGAACGAGAGTACAACAACTTCGCAACATCATTTCCACCCCTTCCCATACCTACCACACTCAACCAGAAAAAATCCCACATAAGGCCCGCCCGAGGATATGGAACTCTCGATTCTTATCGCTCTACTCTGTTTCTCGACTTCTTTCCTACATTATCAGTCTGGAGCCAGTCTCAGAATAGGAATGCTCTGACGTCACGGGTGAGCAAGGCATCGCGAGTCTTATAAACCACGGCTTCGCATCTCTCCGCTGCTTCCCACTCGTACTCCTACCAAAAGGTATCCCATAAAGAGCTTTGCACGAATCACAATATGCGGACAAATGTTGACGCCAACTTTCTCTTCCCCACCCCTTCGTCTCCTCCATCAACTCTCTCGCCGTACCACTGGCCTGGCGTCAATCCGGAATCGACTCAGGCACTCAAGGACGTCTTGAAGGACAACCATGAGCGGTGGCACATTTTCTTCAACACCAAGGGATTCCATAAGTATGCCCGCCTCACCGGTTTTATCTCTTACTGGACTCCTTTTGACTGGTGTTGGCAGTCACTCTGCACATCGTGCTCTTGCGATTTGGTCTTTGGGAGCAGATGCAGCCGTCATCAAGGGAGCGTACAAACTTGACTGTGGGGAGCAAAGGCCTGCTTTCAAGTCCCCTGAGGAAATTACGGAACATAACTTTGAGACGCACCTGGGTGATGAAAGGTCTGCCACCCTGCTATTGCCCACTACTTCCAGGGCTAGAGCTTGGTGTTGACTACGATTTAGGTTCTATGATGCCTACCTCAACTTCTTCACGAACTATGTCCGCGACCATGGAATGGACAAGACCTTTGAGACATTCATCTTCTCAAGGAAGAATAACATTGGAAAAGCGGAGATGCTGAGCCGCTTCTTAGCTGGCTTGATTCATCCTCTAATTCATACCGGTTATGGTGCTGAGTTCGACCTTCCAGGCATGTTCATTGAAGGTATGTGGTGCTGTACATTATAATGTATGTGTTCACTGAATGCTAGGCTCTCAGGTCTGGCGCAGACTTGTGTTCACCCACCAGACGTGTCCGAGCTTCTTCCAAAATCTTTCTTTGACTCTGTATCTGCCATTACTGACACAATCTTCGCCAACACACCCAATTTTGTCACGAACACTGCGCGCAAGATTGAGCAAGTAGCGGGCCATCTTGAATCCAACACGTCTTTTGGCAGATCCATTACTTCGGTCCCTTCGGGCGACGATAACATTCATGCCCTCACGATCCTCGCACGTGTTCTGGCTGATTCCAGATTGTCTCTTCCGGACGATTTGCATGAGCTCAATATAGTCCAGAACACGATCGCGAAAAACGCTGATCTCCTCCGTGACTATGCCTCGCAGTGGACGATCAATATCCAGAAACCGGGCGAAATTGATAGGAAGCTCGAAGAGATCACTTGGATGAATGTTGTCATGTATGGCGTTGCTGGGTGGACTTGGGCTCAAAAAGTGAAGCAAGGAAAGGAGGGCGACTTCAATGCCGATTTCTTCCTGTGAGTCTGCTTAAAAACGTTCTCGACCTTATACTTACCGTGCGGTAGTGTCCATCTCGTCACCTCGGTTGCATTCCTTCCTTCCCTCATGACCCTTATTCGCCACTCTCCTCAGTCCCAAGTTCTCCTCTTGCGCTCCTACCTCGCCGTTTGCCTTTCATGGTATGTCGCTCGTGCACGACCCAAGTTGGACATTCGTGGATTTTTCACCTCGTCTACCGCAACTGCCTACCCCCTCCCGATCAATGCCCTACCTACGCCCCACAAAGATGCACTCCCAGGACAAGACAAACCGCAAACCAGAGTCCCAGACCCATGGCTCCCCATAGTCCAAACTACCATTGTCCATCCAGACCAACACCTCCCTAAAGCCGTCCGAGCGTTGGCCACATGGGCAAGTAAGTTCGGTACTACTCCCGCTGGCACATTTAGTGGTCCCCAGGACACCGGTGCAGCGGACGCTGTCCTAAGCGATCATGCCAGGAAACCTGTCCCTCTCAAGGGGGCGATCAAAACTGAGTTGCCTGGTGCGGAGTACCTGGATGGGACGTTGTTTGTCAGAGTTGTTGGGCTGACAGTTGCGAGAATGGGAAGGGTTGGACAGGGGGAGGCACCAGCTGAGTTTTGGGATCGGGATGGGTTTTATGAAGACCCAAAGGTGGCTGAGGAGGCGAAGAAGAGGATGCAGGGGTTGTTAAGCGAGATTGAGCACTCGAAGTTCTGAAGAGCTAGTGAAGAAGTGTTACTTCCTTGCGTCGGATCCGAATGCAGAAATATGTAACATGCACGTTTGCTTTGTTGATTACTTCTGTTGGATGTACAAAACAGTTGCCTAGCTGATCCTCGTGTATGGTTAAAAGGTTGAGAAATGTATCACTTTTTTGTCTGATTCTTCCCTCTCTTTTCAACCAATCCAGAACCTTGATCTCGATTCATTCTCCCATCACCCTGAGGCACAGTCTTTCACAGAGCCTGATTTGAGTTCCTTGACAAGTCTGCGACAGGACTTTTTTTTTCTTTCAATTTATTGTCCACGTAATGACGGACATCGCACTCCTACGAGTGGTTTCCAGGGCGCTATGCCCTGGTTAATCTCACAGGTATGGTTCAGCCGGGGGACGGCGCACCCCCAGTGCTCGCTCCCCCCCCCACTGTCCGGCACGGAAACGCCGTTTGAAGCATCACCTCCCCGCGTCGCCATCTGCTGCAGCAGGACTTATTCGATGTATGACTTGACTCTCACGGACGAGGTTGGCTTCATTGTTGGACTGCGTTCCATCCTCCTTCGAAAAATGTTCATTTCTGCACGGGACACGGTGAGGTAGGTTTTTCCATACAGCTATGCTCCACTGAAGTGCTTCCAAACCTTTATAAAGGACGGGGTAACTGGGTTGACTCAGCAAACGTCGGGAGAGGATTAGTGACCTGATGCAACGTTTTCCCGTCAAAGCTACATTACCTGTCATGTCATAGTCTGGTTGCTGCAGGTGCATCCCAATATCCGAAATTGTAATCATTTATTATCATGAAAATATTTTTGAAATAGAATAATCTGAGGCTGGGGCTGTCATTGAGTGGGCTGCCGCAGACGCGGATATCTCAAAAACCGACCACTCCGATTGGTCTCGATGATTGATCCTTGATCTGATCCGGTGTGTGGTATCAGAACGACCCTTGAAGATGTTGACCACCATTTTTGACTGCGAGTGGCAAAATACCACATTTAGTGTCGTATTCCGCTTTCTGGGCTGGCTCTACACACCCAACAACTGGTTTGACCGCCTGGGAGACATATGTAGCACAAAGAATCTCCCTTCATGAACCGCCGATTCGAGCTCGCCAACACTTGCGCCAAACGCATGGCATGTGCTCAAGCCTGTGAAAGCCGTGTATATGCACCTTGTCCTGCTTTCACCCCATACTCAGCGCCGAGACGTATCTAAAGTAAGTAATACCCTTTCGAGTCTGGGTAACTCATGAGTCAGATACTTTTGTGAGCCCGTGATTCACACATTCCGTCTTCGTCGCGGGATAGGTCCCAAATCAGAAAGAACTTCGCAATTTCGTTCACGAGAGCTTGGAGTGCATTGATAATCAGATGAATGTCTTTTATGAACCACTGATTCTCATCCTAATGTCTTCTAGCAGGGCTCGTCATCAGACGCGCAGCCCTCATGCACATATATAGATCCCTCCCTTGCGCAGGATCGGATTCCATAAGAAAGCAGGCCTACTTTTGACAACGCCAACCCAACTACTTCTATCGAGCCTTCATCCTCGCGAAATGGCGTCTCAATTCAATCAGAATGAGGCTATTAATTTGTTCCCTGCTCCAAAGCCTCTTCAATCGTTGGAACTTCCGACCCCGAAACCTTTTCCTGGGGCTACGCCCGCCAGTACTGCGACCCTGCGAGAGGTCTTGCAGGACAATCATAAACGCTGGCATTGTTTCTTCGACGACGTTGGACGTCACAAGTACTTTTCCATGCTATACAACCCATGTTACACTTGGTCCTAATTCTTCATTTATTGCTCAGCCATGCGGCTCATGCAGTCCTTGCGTTATGGTATCTTGGGGCGGACTCCGATGTCATGAAGGCTGCGTATGCCCAACAATGCACTTATCAACGGCCGACATTCGCCTCTCCTGGTCCTATCAACAAAGATAACTGGACCCAACACCTTGGCGACCGGAAGTATGTATAGTTTCAGCGATGTTCCAGTTGTGGCTATTGAGGTATTCACACAGTTACTATGACGCCTACCTCGCCTTCTTCACTGGCGAATTAGCGGCACTTGGACCTGTCGGTGTCCTTGAGGAATACGTCCTCTCCACTACAGCCAATTTCCCAGAGGGTCATAATGAGAAAGTGGAGATGTTGAACAGGTTCAATGAAGCCCTCGTTCACCCATTGATACACACTGGATATGGGTTCGAGTTCAACCTCCCCGGCATGATCACCGAAGGTGACTTAATTCTCGATATCCTCGCTGAATGGAGGCTGACACCTCATACTTGCAGGTCTCGCGCAATGCGCTGTCCATGGAGCAAGCTCAAGCACAGTCATCCCAGAGTCTTGGTTCAAGGGTACTCAAGAGACAAGGCCCAACTCTACCCCTAGCGTGCTCAACCTCCTCGCGCGCGTCCTCGCTGATCCTGAGATCCCTGGCTTGAAGGCTACGGATCAATTCCTGGTCTATGATGCCTCTCTTCGCGAGTTTGGTGAAAAGTTGTTGAAGCATGTTGAGGCTTGGTCTCCGGACCTTTCGACGAAAGAAGGACTGAGGAAGACGTTGGAGGAGGTCGTGTGGTTCGTCACACTGATGTATGCGGTTCCAGGATTGACGAGCAAGGAACAAGGGCTATTCAATGCTGACTTTTTCTAGTGAGTGATTAAGCAATGTCTAAAGTTACGGATTTGATCATCCTTGCATAGCCTGCATTTCATCACGTCTTCTATGTTCCTCTCCAGCCTTCTTCTCAACCTGAAACCAAAGTCTCAAGAGCTGCTTCTCCGCAGCTATATCGCTGTCTGTCTCGTCTGGTTCGTTGGGCGTGGGAAGCCTCAGCTCGACATTGAAGCCTTCTTCCGAGAAACTACCACACTCAAACCACTTACTACCGCAACCTCCACTCCTCTCACGGGGCCCATGCTCGATATTCCGGCCACTAGCGCAAGCTCCCCAAATCCATGGGCACAAATTATCCAAGAGGCCATCGTTTCCCCAGATGACCATCTATCTAAGCTTCAGCGCACTTTGTCGCATTATGCTCAGGCTTATGGGGACCGTGAGGCGGGATATTTCAAGGACTGTGGGTTGAAGGGTGCGGAAAAGATTGATGGGACGCTCTTTGTGCGAGCGGCCAATCTTACGGCGTATAGGCTGAATAGGAAAGTTGATGGGGTTGCTGCTGCTTGGGATAGGCGTGGATTTTACCAGAACTAAGACTCTGAATCAGATTCTTGTATATGTACTCGATACGTTCTGTTGTAACAAGGAGCTTCTTGGAACATATTCCAGCGATGGGAAATGCCTAATTTGGTATAGTGTCTAAAAAGAGCGAGAGGACGACCTCGTTTCTGTCTCTTCCCATAACTACCCACACATTCACCCTGAAACATACCCAAACCTTTCTCGCACCAGAGAGGGGCTGGCAAAAGTGTTTGAAGCTTGTCGAAGACTGTGCATTGACAAATAATATCTAGTTCAAGTTCCCTAGAGCCAGGAAAGCTCACGACAGCTACTCGGGTAACTCGCCGACAAGGGGTTGATACTACTGACTTCACATTCATCCCACTTGAATTACCTCGTCTACCACAACTGCCTACCCCTTCCTGATCAATGCTCTACCGATGACCCACAAGGATGCACTCCTAGGCCAAGAGAAACTGCAAACCCGAGTCCCAGACCATGGTTCTCCATAGTCCAAACTACGGTCGTACATCCAAACCAACGCCTCCCCAAAGCAGTCCAAGCGTTGGCCACATGGGCCAGCAAGTTCGGTACTACTCCTGCTAGTACATTTAGCGGCCCTCAGGGCACCGGTGCGGCGGACGCTACTCAAAGCGACCTGTCAAAAACCTGTCCCTCTAAACGGGGCGGTCAAAACTGAGTTGAGAATGGGACAGGGGGAGGCGCTGGCTGAGTTTTGGATCAGGATTGGTTTTATGAAGATCCAAGGGTGGCTGAGGAGCCTGGAGGCCGCCGCGCTCGAACCACTGAAGAGCTAGTGAAGAGCTAGTGAAGAAGTGTTGTTTCTTCCGTTGGATTCGGGCCTAGGAATGTATAACCATGTACGTTTGCTTTGCTGATTACTCCTGTCGGGTATACAAAAACAGTCGCCCAGCTGATCCTCGTGCTTAGGCAAAGAGTTGAAAGCTGTTTCATTATTTTTGTCTGATTCTTTCCATCCTCTTCCGCCCATTCGGAATCTTGAATTCGATCTTAGAACTCACATTCCCCTATCACTCTGAGGCACGGTCTTTCAGAGCCTGATTTAAGTTCTCTAATGAGTTTGTAGCAGGTCTTGTTCAATGCATAACTTGACCCTCAAGAATGAGATCGGCTTCATTGTCGGGCTGTGCTCCGTAATGGGTTCATTTCTGCATCAGAGACAGTGAGGATGGGAATGCTCCATTGAGGTGCTTCTAAACCATGGGTCACCGGATTGACTCAGCGGACGCTGGAAAGACTAGTGACCTGGATCGACGTTTTTCCGCCCAAAGGTGTGTACATAGTCATGCTAACTAGACACTGTCAACCGAAGCAAATGCGGAAACTCCGTCACTCAGCAAACTCAGTACCCAGTGCCTTGGTACGAGTACAAAAGAGTGTTATAAGTTTCTCAGGTCCGGGAGCTATCAGTATTACTGGAGGCAGATTTATCACTTTTGTGTTATTTTCCTGCTAACCTAAGTTGTCACAGCCAAAACATCAGATCTTAGATATGGCAACCTATTGATTAGGAGCGACTCGACTGTAGTCTGGTCATAGCCGCCGGGCAGCCGCAATCCGAAATCATAAGTATTTGCTGTCATGAAAATATTTTTGGACAGTGATCATTTGGGCTGGGCTGCTGCGCAGACGCGAAGTGAACCACTCCCGTGGGTCTCGCTGTTTGATCCTTGGTCTGATCCGGTGCAGGGTTTGCGGGGTGAGGCTTGATGTCCAAATATTGACCACCATTTTCGACTACCAGGGGCCAAATACTGCAATTGGTGTCGCGTTCCGCTTTCTGGTCTGGCTCTACTAGCACACTCAACCATTGGTTTGACTACCTTGGAGACGTAGGCAGCACGAAGAATCTCCTTTCATAAAATGCTGATTTGATCCTGCGAACACTGCGCCGAAGCATGACGTATCCTCAACCCTGTGAAAGCCGTGTATAAGCATCTTGCACTACTTTCGTCCCAAAATCAGCGCCAAGACGTATCTGAAGTAAATATCACCTTTTCGATTCTGGGTAATGCGAGTCACGGTGACTCACACATGTCGTCTCCTTCGTGGAATATCTATCCCCCATTTAGTCACGAGAGCCCGGAGTGCGTGAGTGATCAGCGGACTGTCCTCCATGAACCACGTAATGCCGCCAGGAAGACGTGGTCATCGGACGCGAAGCCCTCATGCATATATATAGGTCCCTCCGTTGCAGAGGATGGAATGCCACAAGAAAACGACCTGCTTTCGACAGCATCAACCCAACTACTTACTCAAACTCTTCTTGAACTTTCGTCCCCGCGAAATGGCGTCTCAATGCAATCAGAATGAGGCTGCTAACTTGTTCCCAGCTCCGAAGCCTCTTCGATCACTGGAGCTTCCGATCCCGAAGCCTTTGCCTGGAGCTACGCCCGCCAGCACTGCGACCCTGCGAGAGGTCTTGCAGGACAATCATAAACGCTGGCATTGTTTCTTCAATGACCGTGGATTCCACAAGTACGCCTCCACGTTATACAATTCATATTACTCTTGGTCCTAATTCTTTGATTGTTGCCCAGTCATGTAGCTCATACGACTCTTGCCTTATGGTATCTTGGGGCGGACTCGGATGTCATAAAGGCTGCGTATGCCCAACAATGCACTTATCAACGGCCGACATTCGCTTCTCCTGGTCCTATCAACAAAGATAACTGGACCCAACATCTTGGCGATCCGAAGTGTGTATAGCTTAGCGATATCGCAGTTGTTGTCCCTGAGATATCCATGCAGTTACTATGACTCCTACCTCGCCTTCTTCACTGGTGAATTGGCAGCCCTTGGTCCTGTCGGCGTCATTGAGGAATACGTCTTCTCCACTGTTGCCAATTTCCCAGAGGGTAATACCAAGCAAGTGGAGATGTTGAGCAGGTTCAATGATGGCCTCATTCACCCGTTGATTCACATTGGATATGGGTTCGAGTTCAACCTGCCCGGTATGATCACCCAGGGTGAGTTTAGTTCTCGGTATTCTCGCTGAATGAAGGCTGACACATCATGCTTGCAGGTCTCGCGCAATGTGCTGCCCATCCAGCAACCTCAAGCACAGTCATCCCAGCATCCTGGTTCAAGGGTGCTCAAGAGACAAGGCCCAACTCTACCCCTAGCGTGCTCAATCTCCTCGCACGCGTCCTCGCTGATCCTGAGATCCCTGGCTTGAAGACTGCGGATCAATTCCTGTTGTATAGTGCCTCTCTTCGCCAGTTTGGTGAAAAGTTGTTGAAGCACGTTGAAGCCTGGTCTCCGGACCTTTCGACGAAAGAAGGCTTGAGGAAGGCATTGGAGGAGGTCGTGTGGTTCGTCACACTGATGTATGCGGTGCCAGGATTGACAAGCAAGGAACAAGGGCTATTCAATGCTGATTTTTTCCAGTGAGCAGTTAAACAACGTCTTTAATAAGGTTATGAGTTTGACTGTCTGTTCACAGCATGCATTTCGTCACGTCTTCCATGTTCCTCTCCAGCCTTCTTCTCCACCTGAAACCCAATTCTCAAGAGCTGCTTCTCCGCAGCTATATCGCTGTCTGTCTCGTCTGGTTCGTTGGGCGTGGGAAGCCTCAGTTCGACCTTGAAGCCTTCTTCCAAGAAACTACCACACTCAAATCACTCACTACCGCAACCTCCACTCCTCTCACGGGACCCATGCTCGATATTCCTGCCGCTAGCGCAAAGTCCCCGAATCCCTGGGTGCAAATTATCCAAGAGGCCATAGTTTCCCCAGATGACCATCTATCGAAGCTTCAGCGCACTTTGTCGCATTATGCTCAGACTTATGGGGACCGGGAGGCGGGATATTTCAAGGACTGTGGGTTGAAGGGTGCGGAAAAGATTGATGGGACACTCTTTGTGCGAGCGGCCAATCTTACGGTGTTTAGGCTGAATAGCAAGGTAAATGGGGCGGCTTCTAATTGGGATAGGCATGGATTTTACCAGGAGTAGGATCTTGAATCAGATTGTTGTGTATGTACCCGATATGCTCTGTTGTAACGAGTCCACCTCGTTTGCACATGCTTCAGCGCTTATTGAAAGTGCTTCTCAAAAGGGCAAGAGTACATAACATCTCTCCTCGTAACCACCATCACATTTATCCTGAAAATTCCACATAGGCCCCGCTCTCCGACAGGCGCCTTCCGAGCCCCTTACGGCGCGCCCTTGGTGGCCCCGTGGTCCGGACAAGTAGGGGCAAGTATGAAACAACTTACCAAGCCTTTTCTTACGGTTGCGCGGGGCTGGCGAAAGTGTTCGAAACTTGTCGAAAATCCTGCATTCACAAATAGTATCTAGCTCAAGTTCCTTATAGCGCAGGAAAGCTCCGACAGCTACTTGAGTTCCCCACTGCCAAGGGGCTGATACTACTGACTTCACATTCATCAAACTTGAGTTATGGATATTGGAGTCTTTACATGAAATGCTAGAATTCATGGAGTCGGGTTAATGCTGTGTAACTTGGGACGTGCACGCCGCATCCATCCAGACGAGATATGGATCTAGGGCTTTGCTCTCTGGATCGGCGCTTGATTCCGGGTGTTTGGTTGATGGTTGCGAGGATGAGAAGGGATGAACAGGGGAAGGCACCAGCTGAATTTTGGAATCGGGGCGGGTTTTATGAAGATCCGAATGTGGCTGAGGAGGCAGGGAAGGGGACGCAGGAGTGATTACGCAATATTGCGTGCTCGAAGTCCTGAAGAGCTGGTGAAGGAGTGTTGCTTCCTTATGTTGGATTCGAGCCCAGAATATTTCACATATACGTCTGCTTTGTTGATTACTCCTGTTGGATGTACAAAACAGTCTGCCTAGCTGACCCTCGTGTTTGGATAAATTGAGAAATGTTTCACCGTTTCTTGTCTGATTCTTTCCATTCTTTTCAACCAATCTGGAACTTCGATTCGATCTTAGTATTCACATTCCCCTATCACCCTGGGGTGCAGTCTTTCATAAAGCCTGTTTGGGTTCCTTGACGGGTTGGTAGCAGGACTTATTCAATATGTACAAGAGTGCTCTATTGAGGTGCCTCCAAACCCTTATAAAGAGGAGACATCAAGAGAGGATCACCACTTGGATCAACGGTTTTTCCACCCAAGGTACTTGCTGTCATGTCAACTCGACACTGAATGCGGAACTCCGTCACTCAGCAGACCAATACCCAGTGTCTTGGCAGGGGTATCAATGGGTACTGTCGGTTTTTGGGGCCGGGAAGCAACCAGTATACAGTCGCCTCTGTCTTAACCCATAGTAGTTGGTGGAAGGTCCGAACTATGGGTTATGACAGAGTATGGGTTATGAGAGGGATGCGAAAAAAATGGGATTAGAAAATCGATTAAAATTCTAATTAAATTTATTTATTTATGGTTGGCACCTACAACATTGAAGCCAAGTATTTCCGAACGTCCTAGTTCCCAGATTTAACAAAATAATCGTCAATCCGTGTCTCTACCAAGTTAGCTGTCTCCTAAGTGAAGCTCGCGATTAAAAGCAAGCAATAATTGTTTTGGCTTGCGAGAGAATGGATCGGATATTGTTGCGGGGTAATTGCTCATGAGAGTGGAAGCCTGCATCCTCAAATGTGCCGTCCCCTCTGCTATTGATCTTGTTGATCTCCTGCATCCTGCGTGATTCCATCACTGCATTGAAATTTTCTTCTTGTTCCATTTCCCCCTTGCTCATGTTCAGGGTTGTGGAAGTATTTCTCGCTCAGCACTGAGTAACCCTTCTCAAGAGTGTAGGACTAGACTTAGTAGGGGGCATAATAGATGTGAAATCTTTACGGAATGACGGTTCAACTTCTGAGTTTCCTCCTGGTTCCGGGCTACGATGACAAAATGCCCAAATGTTACCATCGTGCTATAATACTATTTATGCCAGTGGGTGCTCTGGGGTTTCGAACCAAAATGGCTATGGGTTATGGATATCAGAGAGTTATGGGTTTTGGCTTACAAATCCCTACAAACGAACTTCATCAAATGGAAATCCTATGGGTTATTACAGAGTATGGGTTATGACAGGTATGGGTTAAGACAGAGGCGACTCTAGTGTGGTGATATCACAGTTGTTGTCCCTGAGATATCCATGCAATTACTATAATGCCTACCTCGCCTTTTTCACCGGTGAACTGGCAGTCCTTGGGCCTGTCTGAGCCATTGAGGAATACGTCTTCTCCACTGCCGCCAATTTCCCGAAGGGTGATGGCAATCAAGTTGAAATGTTGAATAGGTTCAATGAAGGCCTCATTCACCCATTGATTCACATTGGATATGGGTTTGAGTTCAATCTGCCCGATACGATCCCTGAAGGTGACTTAGTTTTTGGTACTCTTCTTGAGTGGAGGCTGACACCTCACGCTTGCAGGTCTCGTGCAATGTGCTGTCCATGGAGCAAGCTCAAGTGCAGTCCTCCCAGTGTCTTGGTTCAAAGATGCTCAAGGGCGAAAGCCCAGCTCTACTCCGAGCATGCTCAACCTGCTCGCTCGTTTTCTCGCTGATCCTGACATCCCCCTGGCTTGGAGCCTGCAGATCAGTACCTGATGTGTGAGGCTTCCCTTCGCCAGTTTGGTGAAAATTTGCTGAAGCATGTTGAGGCTTGGTCTCCGGACATTTCGATGAAAGAGGGGCTGAGGAAGATATTGGAGGAGGTCGTGTGGTTTGTTACCTGATGTACACAGTGCCTGGATTGACGAGCAAGGAACAAGGGCTATTCAATGCTGACTTTTTCCAGTGAGTGATTAGACAATGCCTTTAATAAGGTTATGAATTTGATCATTTCGTCACGTCTTCCATGTTCCTCTCTAGCCTTCTTCTCCACCTGTAACCCAAGTCTCAAGAGCTGCTGCTCCGCAGCTATATCGCTGTCTGTCTCATCTGGTTCATTAGGCGCGGGAAGCCTCAGCTCGACCTTGCAGCCTTCTTCCAAGAAACCAAATTACTCATCACCACAACCTCACTCCTCTCATGGGGCCCATACTCGATATTCCTACCGCTAGTGCAAGTCCCCGAATCCATGGGCACAGATCGTCCAAGAGGCAATAGTTTCTCCCAATGACCACCTCTCAAAGCTTCAGCACACTCTATCACATTATGCTCAGACTTATGGGGACCGTAGGGTGGGACATTTCAAGGACTGTGAGTTGAGTGGTGCAGAAAAGATCGATGAGATGCTTTTTGTGCGGGGGGCCGCTTATATGGCATTCAGGCTGAATAGGTGGATCGATGGGGCTGCTGTTACTTGGGATAGATGTGGATTTTACTAGAAGTAAGACTCTTAATCAGATTCTTGTGTACGTACTCAATATACTCTGTGGCAACAAGGAGCCTCTTTCAAGTGCACACTTGAGTGCTTACGGGACATGCCCAATTTGGCATAGTTTCTAAAATGGACCCTCATAACATTGTCATTCATCCTGAAAATCCCACATATGTAAGGTCCACCTGGGAATGAGCACCCTCTTGGTCCTTGCTAAGTTGCTGCACATGCTTGGCGGCCCTGTGGTCCGGATAAATGGAGGCAAGTATGAAACAAGTAAACAAACTTTTTCTCACAGCAGCACGGCTAGCGAAAGTGTTTGGAGCTTGTCGATGGCCCCGCCCCGACAAATAGTGTCTAGGTCAAGTTTCTTCCAGCAGGAAAGCTCCTAAAGCTATGTGGGCTACTCGTTGACAAGGAGTTGGTACTGACTTTACATTCACCACACTTGAATCATGGATACCTTGGAGTTTTTTTACATGAAGTAGTCGGTGTCGCGGACTTCACCAAGTCGGGTTAGGTATGGGTCGGGGCTGGGGACGTGCACCCAAACGTGATACGGACCTGCGAGCTCTCCACTCCCAAGGTCGGCACTCGATTCAGCGGCCGGCGCCGGACTCGACCAAGGTCACTGATTCTGTATGGTAATCAACCAGTCTTATCCTACAAGCGCTACCGTCTAACCCCCAAATTCCAATTGGCACGGCTTTCCCATTTTTAGCGGCATTGCGTTCACGTCAAAGTCAACGGGATAACCGGAAGCTATCATCTAACCAGCAACCGAGGAGGATTCCCCGTACTCACGCTATTCTGTTTCTCTAAAACTCCTCACTCGCCCCTATCCACCGACAACTCCCGCATGCTCTTTACCTTGATCCTCATCGTTTAAAATCGCCCCGTCTTGCATACGGAGGTCCATTCGATTTGTTCTCTCAAATCAGTGGTCCCACCTACTTCAGCCAGGACGCTTGTGTACAGTCCGGCTAGCAATGCCTCGATGTTGATCAAGACTGCTGAGATACCGGCCCGCTTTCCTTCCTTGGAATCTCCTTCACATCACTTGATTTTACGCTTCTTGTCGTTGGTGCAACTAATACAAACCGTCGTGCCAGCGTACTTGGTTTTGCTTTCGTGTTTCAATGTCGGACTGTTCAAAGGGCTCAACGGTCGCTGGCAGCACCTCTAACACTGCTTTTACTCAAGGGCGTGAGCTTGGGATCCTGAAAAACCGTGGGTTTGCACCATACCTAATAACGCTGTGACCAAGATTCGGCTTGTCGGATGCGGAATCCTTAGTTTAGTGTTCGATGGCTATCGTTGATATTGCACGCATCGATGCCGCTGGGAAGCTCCTAATGCCGTTCCATGGAGTGTTCTACACTACACAAGGTCATGGGACGGGAGTGGTCCGTAAGGGGTTGTGAGCGGACAAGATTCTACGGTCACTCCAATGCCTGAGACTATTCCTCTCGGGGGTAAATCTGCTTCTAGTTTCGTCGACGCAACTCGATGTATTTCAAATCCCGTATGCTCTGAAACCCTGATTTATATGGTATGGCCGCTTCAACTTGGAAGATACCAGTTGCGGACAGTGAATCCTCTCGAATTGCTCCTGCTTTTTATGCACACACCTCTCACGTCGGATGGAGAGACCGTTCTTCCCTCAGATCGGAATTTAGGAGTTACCCGCCGTTATTCGTCGTTAATTGAGAATATATGCACTCCTGACGTACAGAATGCTGGTGGTTTTATGACAGAGAAGCTGAGGGTGTTGGCTTCAGCAACACGTATTGAGCCTGACGACATGACTGATATGCAATACTTAATGCAACCTCAACTACTGAGTTTCTTCATCTAGCTTGTGTAAATAAGTTACGAGCATTATGAGCTGGCGTGGGAGTCGGTTTGTCAGGGCTATGAGGTCACCTATTGAATATTTTTAGGCTACATGGCGGTTTACCGGTTTGTTGGACCGGATAACTTGGTCTCTTCAGTTCGCCCAGATTCTCACCAAATTGAGCCGACCTCTTAGCATCTTAATCATGTCATTTCAAGACAACCGCACCCTACAAATCCTTTACAAGGCACAACAAGAAGGTTACGGGATTCTCTCTCAAGTTTGGTTCAGTGCTACTGCCCATTCTGCAATTGCCCCTATCCTTACAGAACCACCTGGATATTAGTTATGATGCTCAATCCGCGATCGCACTCGTGCGTGCTGCTGAACGATGCCGGAGCCCTGCAATCCTCCAGCTCTTCCCGGTTACTTTGATGTACGGGAAAGGCCCATTTCTTCAGTTCTGCCTGAATCTGTGGGTAATCCTCTCCTAGTCATACGCACATTCAACTCATCCTCGAGACCATGCTACATTGGATAGGGCGCACCAAGCGAGCGTACCTATTGCAGTTCATCTCGATCATGCTACAGATCCAGAACACCTCGAGTTGGCTTTAAGCCTTGCGGAGCAAGGCATCGCGTTCGACAGTATTATGGTGGATGCCAGTCATGCCGAGGTGTGTGTATACACTCCCAGAAAGTGCGTGAGGTTGATCCTGTGCACTGATAGACGGACGAAGAGAACATTGCTATTGCCCGACCTTACGTTGAACGTGCCAAAAAGTGTGGTATGCCCGTTGAGGTTGAGCTCGGACGTCTAGAGGGAGGAGAAGCCGGGTTACGAATGATATCTGATGCTAAGCTGACAAACCCACAAAAGGCAGAGACGTTTATCAAAGAGTGAGTTGGGTCCCACTCCTAGCAATTCAGCACTAAAATTCTTGCAGAACCGGTGCAATTATACTTGCACCAAGCATTGGAAATTTACACGGTTCTTATCTTAACCCTCCAAATTTCCGTCTTGAAATGTGGGTTCGGCCTTGTGAGCTATCAAAGCATTTCCTGATCTGCTTAATTAGTGTCAGAGAGCTTCGAAAGACCTTGGGCGATGGCATACCAATTTGCCTGCACGGAACGGACGAGCTCCCCGACGAACTCTTCAGGGACTGTATTAAGAATGGGGTTAGTAAGGTGAGTCTTTCACAGAGAACCGGCGGTACACGACTTATCTTGGGTCCACGGTAGATCAACATCAATAGTTGGGCCCGCGATCCCTACGTTAGGGCTCTATCCAAAAATCTTATGACAAAAGCGATGCCGGAGGCGATCGAGGAGGCTACCGAGGTGTTTGCGAGAGTTTGCGAACGCTTTTTTGAGGTCTTTGGATCCGTAGGGAGAGCCTGAGAATTTGAGCGACATTTCACTTGGAGAAAACGCTATTGACGTAACTCGTTCCGAAATGTGTACTCTAGGAGAAGAAGTAGCAGGTCACATGGCCTAAAGCAAGGATCTGCAACGAACGGCGTGCTCTAACAAAATTTGCTGATTACGGGGTGATACCCCAAACTCCCAAAGGGTGAGGTCGAGAACTTGAGCAAGACGGTGATTTCCCACCACTCACGCGACATTCGTTCGAAGCACCAGACCCTGCGACATTGACGTCTTCTCGAAGCTAGTCCCACCGATACAGTCATTGGACAGTCAGTGGAAAATGGGCAGTCAGTGGGAAATTTCACATTCCCACTCGAGATTTTCACCTTTTCCCTTCGGACTTTTTGTAATTATATACCTAGTGCCTGAGTTACAAAATGAGAGTGTTTTGGTTATTATCGGCGATCTGACCATGTCGCGATGATTGAGGGAATCATTGGCAGTCCCTTGCAAAACAAGGTATCTCAACTTAGGCATCAATTGCATAACAATCGTGCTACAACATGGATCCCCATGTTATATAAGCTAAATGGTATTCATTCTGAGGCCATCTGTAGTTGCAAAGTGTCCGAAACCTGGAAGTTAGCAGGGAGGACATCCTGGAGGCTTGATCAGACCTGTAATTGGAAGGCATCTGATTTGCTTTATGACATCCTGCTTTTTGAAGCTTTTGACCCAAAGCGAAGCAAAAGGGCCATGAGAAACTCATTTCACAGGCAAAAATACCAGAGGACGATGCAAACATCGATGGAGATGGAGGGGGTTGATCATCGTGATGGCATTCCCACCGGCCCTGATGTGACCATCCCACTGACTGTCTTTGGATTTGATAACCAAAATTTCGACTGATTGCCAGATTACACCAGTCTCGCTCATAATACCCCTTTAAACTAGTTATATATCCGTATAGTATGTCCAACATAACACCGGCTTATTTTCGTCCCATATGAGTCTTGGACTTTTTTCCGAAGGCGCATATCATTTAGTTGTCCCACTGACCATCCAATGACGGTATCTGCTGTCATACTGATCCGCCAATTAAATCCATGTTTCGTCCGCAAGCTCATATCCTCCTATCGCCACCATGGCCCCGAGAAATATCGTCCTGGTTACAGGTGCCGGCGGTTGGCTAGCAAGTCGTGTCCGTACCGATTGCGGCCTCGATGGCGTGCAGTAGCTCATCTATCCCTTTTAGGTCGCGGATGCTCTGCTGAAGGACCCATTAACGCCAAACGCCCATCTGATCCTGGCAGATCTCATTCAACCCCGCTATGATGCACAGAATGTTATCGTAATTCAGGCCGACCTGACCGACACCGCCCAAATAGATACCCTTTTCACGACGTCCTACGGCGTTCCAGATACTGTGTATTGCATGCATGGCATCATGTCAAGACAAGCTGAGGATAACTTCGATCTTGGCATGAGGGTGAGGAGGGTACTTATGTTTCCTTTTTCATATAATCAATAACTTAACTAGGTCAACACCGGCTCTGTCCGTAACCTCCTAGAGGCTACCAGAAGGCACGGTCGTCTTGCAGACAGGACTATCAAATTTATCTTCACATCTGGATTGGCCGTATATGGTGGTCCTTTGGTACGCATCCTCCCTCCTTTATCAACTAGTTATATTCACCGCTTGCCTTTGTTCCTTTCAGCCTGCTGAAGTACAGCCGACTACACTGGCAACCCCTCAGAGCGGTTATGGCACAAGCAAACTCATCAGCGAGCTCCTAATAAATGAATACACGCGTCGAGGTCTAGTTGACGGTCGTATCCTTCGACTCCCAACGGTAATAGTCCGACCAGGGCCTCCGGCTCCTGCGACATCTGCGTTTCTTTCAGGTACTTCGATGGATATTTCACACCTGCTTAACGCTTACACTGCACTCCAGCAATAATCAGGGAGCCCTTGAAGGGGGAAACCGCTCGCTGCCCCATAGGCAATTCACTTGACGCGCCTGAAACACAACTCAGGACTTGGGTCGCGTCGTCCAAGACGATAATCCAGAATCTGGTTATCGCCAAACATATTCCTGCTTCGAAGTTCGTCGCGCACACACGTGTTGTATGTCTCCCTGGTTTTTCGACAACCATTCGCGAGATGCTAGAGGCATTACGGCACGTGGGCGGACCTGAAGCCCTCGAAAGAGTCATTTTCAAAGATGACGAAACGGACAGAAGGATTGTCTCCTCATGGCCTGAGAAAGCTGACAACTCGTATGCTCTCGAGCTAGGATTTTTGCAGGATGAAGGTGGAATGGTCCCTGTCGTACAACGGTTCAAAGATGATATCGAGGCTGGGTTGGCCTAGAATTCGTTCATAACTGTCGCAGAAACACTTAATACCGAGGAGCTAGCCTTCAATGAAGCGTTTTCGACATTAGTGCTAGTCAATCAATACTTAACAACTCCATGTCAATTAAGATAAGCGCATGGGTTTGGGACGAGTGATGACATATCTGAGTTGATTCGCGATTCCCGTGGCTCAATGGGATATTTCAGTGGACAGAGTTAACCACATATATCATTGGCATCACACATTCGTTAGTCACCAGGTCCATGTTCTTGGTTACAAGCCGTTCAGATGTTGACGAACGTCCCGCAAAAATAAAAGCGAAGCATCAGCTTCCTACCCTCAGGAAATCTGGGGACCAATGATTGGAATAGCGGAGTTACTCCATCCGCAAAAAGCAAGAAAAAACCACGGTCTCTCGGAGTTTCATTTGCGCCCACAGAAGGCACCTGCTTCTTCTCTGGAAGGGATAGGTTTCATGAGGTCATTCGTATTGCAAGGCTTGCCGAAACGTGATAAGCGATAGCGCGTTTTTTGTGTTGGTGCCCATTACACCTCTTAATTTCCAAACCCTAAGCCGTCGGACTTCTAGCTAATGGAGTCGTCATTTAGTGGCCCGCTCTGGACTTCTTTCGAAGTACCCCGCGCACTTATTGGCAGGTGATTGGCGCACATCTCAGCCCTCGGCAGTGTCAATGAAGATAGACACATTCTTATTCGACAGCTCTCCTTTTTGTCCCTCTTCTTCCCAGAGCAGAATGGTACTTATTGACAAACTAGGAAACACAAAAGGGGACCATGCATCCAAATACGCCGAGACTCCAAGATAGCAAGGGCAGTCCCTCAAATAACACTTTCTTCCATTCGTGATTTCATTTCTCGAGCCCTCACCCTTGATGGTTTAATGGTCCTAATTGTTGTGTAGTATTGTATCGACGCGGGTATTTACCACAAATGGCTAGTCGATGAAGCTCAGAAGTTGACTCCATACCATTCACGCACATGGGTGCACTACAAAGTCACATACGATCTCAGATGGCCAAGAAGCACGCTAATATTGACGTGGATGATTGCAGCTTGCGGATACTTCTAGCCAAGTCGTTCGGCATGGTCGCGATAAACAGAACCACCCGTGGCGTGAGGAAATGTTGTGAATGAAGTCATCCAGATGGATCTCGCGTCGTACGAAATGACCACAACTCTAAATACTGTTCAGCTTTTGTGACTCCCCAAGCCGAGAGGTCAGGGACAGTCACCGCCTGTGCCAATGGCCACACGGAAGCCCCATATGAGCGAAGCGTTTCACAATCGATTGCTCCCCGAGAAAACATACTACTTATACAATCCGTTAGAACGTTCATCTGTCAGCACCAAGAACTACAACCATCCGGGGTATTCGGGTTCAAGACTCCTTGGAAAGGCTCGTAGCGTGCTGCCGACGACATTATGATTTAGCCCGCAGTCCCGCTACATTTCTGGGCCAGGCGTTCCAGGTGTTACTCACGATCCACAGCCTCGTATTGATTAGATTCCTGAGATCGGAGACTTTGGCTGCCCCAAGACCGACGTCTTAGGCCGGAGACGGGCCCAGAAGGCCCCACACGACGAATTGGCCCAAGACGACCTAACTCGCAGAGACCGTGCCTTGCAGTTCAGAACTTTCTCGGTCGTGATTAATCGTGCTTGTTCCAAACTATGCCAAACTCACGGTGCTGAGCTCTCCCACTGCAACACAAGACGCTGAATCCGGTGTACTATCACGCACTTCTGGCCATTCAAGGTTTTGGCCGACAGTTGTTGTACAATCTCGTGGACGGGAAAAGAAAGACTATAATATGACTATTGTTGGGAAACACTCTAGATCCTCGGTACGCAAACGCTCTGTTTCTTCATGTGGTCATCCAGTAGTGAGATACAAGATGAGCGTCCCCGAAGCTTGAAGCTTGAGCAAGGATAAAACTAACACTGGTGCCCCATTTCTTGATCTTGACCACTCACCTGATAATCTAGATTTGGTTTGTCTGGCATCCGCATGCCTGGAAACAGAAGGGAAGACCAAGGAACTATTTCAGACTTATCCCGAAAGGAAGAGATGACAACGATTCCAGCAAACAGGATGTCGAAAACCCGTCACAGTGGAGAAACCTGACCTGCAGGGTCGAAATTCCCTTGACAACTGAAGGACTGCCACTCACAAACGAGAGACCTCCTATTCTGTTATTTGCTGACATATGTACACAACTCAGTATCCAACATTTTAGGGAAGTCTCCACCATGACAAGCGTGGTCGTCATACTTTCGAATGCCCCTGCGGTTCGTTCGGTCTTTTGGCCTCCCTGGAGGGGGGTCAAGGCCTTATCCGCGAGCAAGACGCCATGTAACTCCTCTGCGTGACCTCGGAGGGGCCTGTGACTTGTTCAGATGGATTTTCAATCCGTTGCAATGTTCCAGCACCGAGTGAAACCAACTTCCAAGCTAGACGAACTGTTAAAGTTGATCTCCATGTGAACCCAATTCAGTATTTCGTTCGATCTTCCACGGCCACTAGGCAATATGATTTCGGGGCATATCCGAAAGTGGATCGTCATGTCATTTAACTTGTCATGTCAAAAAAGGGCCAGGGACTCAAACATATCGAAGTATGTAATTGGGGCCTTTATCCTTTATACTGGAACCAATGTTTCAGGCGAGAAGCTGGAAAAGTACATCAGTCATCGCGAGGATCTATTTACACGCACTTCACAACAGCGAGAAGGTGACAGTGAAGACGTCTAGCTTCTGGTCTTTGAACGCATTCTTCGCCCTTTTGGGGGAACTTATGACGCGCGTGTCTCCTTTGAAAAGATTATCCGGAAGTCCTTCCCTCTCCAAAAATAAAGCAACACTCATTGATGACTTCAAACCCGGAATGATACTTAGTCATCGAGCTCCAGCAACGGCGTCCAGTATGTCCTACGTGCCCCTGTTCACCGGATGCTATGTTTGCAGACCTCTAGTCCCGTCACGACACCAACTTCGAAGCCCAGACTGTTAAAAAAAAGCACGTTTTGTTTATTGGGTGTCCACGACCTAGCTACTTATCACTTCTTCTTTCCCTTCCGCGGGTTGACCAAATGACCATTCGTGCCCTTCTTGTCGAATCCGAATCAGGGGAACTCTACATCGTCAGATTCAGCCAAGACCGAGCTGGACCGGTCCCAACTCTCGGCGGTCGTGGCGCCGGGTCTCCGCCAAGGAGCCAGCTCCCGCCAGCCCCAGTCAATAAACGCCGACCAACACCCACGCGAGCGTGTTGGTGGCAGAGTTACGATTTGACAATTAGCATTCACCTCTTCTAGCTGCTTATACAATCCACGTTTATTGGAAATTAGAAGCGGGGGGATGATGGGATGAGGATGGCTTGATGGAGGCACCAGTCTTGATTTTACAATCACGGAGATCAAGAGCGATAATTCCAACCGCCCAAGTGGTAGTTTAAAAGCATGTGCGATTGTGGGTGCTATTAATTTTGTCCAGTGCAAGTGGACAGCAATCCAACGGTTTTGAGGTACCAGAAGGTAAGAGGTAAACGGCACACATGATTGGATCCAGACTTTAGTTCTGCCTCTCTGCGACGCTACCGATTTACAATGTCCTAATATGCTATTCTGAGGCTGTGAGACTTGTCAGACGACTGGAGGTAGGTGCCTGTGGCCACCAATCATCCCACCCGATTTGGAATGGCGACATTCATGTGGGTGTTATGGTCCTGAGCTCGTAGGAGGTACCACCATCCCGCCCCTGCGGGTATTCAACATGAAACACATGAGCCCCACGCTGGGGCCAATTGGTCGTTCCATTATCTGGTGCCAATTAGTTACCCTCCCACACTCACTTCTGTCCAACATAAGCAGTTAATACGGAGTCAAGTTCATCCCAGGACGTGGACACTTATGATCATTCAAAGTAGCCAATATGCGCCGTTCACTCCTTCAAGGTCTGTAAATAGCCTCTGGCATCGTCCGGTGGTGAATAACAAGAAGGAAGATGTTTCTTCGACTTCGGTGAAGCCCAATGCTCCTTACGTTCCTAAGAGTAGCTGGACATTTCCATTGTCAGATACAAGTTCGTTGTCGAGAATCTTGAGATTTCTTATTCTCCAGTGACAGACAACATAGGCATCTGGTGGGAGGCTTGCGCAAAAATCAAAGGTGAGAGTAAACAGCGTAACAACCGCACAGGAAGTCCCTTTATGGGGTCAACTTGGATAGGCGCAGGAAATGTGTCGCATGAGATCCGAGAATGGAAGGTTCTAAAGGTGTTCATTATGGATATCCCTCAGGAGATCTGTCTCTCGAAGGAGAACACTGTCAACTGACATTGTCAGTTCGCGCCGTGATAGCTGAGTACCCCACAGACACCATTTATAAACAAACATTGAAACAGGAGACCACTGGTGCTTGTTGCGATCGACACATATGCTGTTCTGCAAGTTGGTCCCACGGCCCGGAGGCTGTTTCGCTTGCATGAACTTCTTCAGTTCTGGAACCCCTCCTCACGGAAATTCTGATGTCCGATAGGATGAGACATACTGTAAATCTCTTTACCTCGTTACCTTCCGTGGTTTGATGCATAGATTAGATCTTTGTATGGCTTCGCCGCTAGACCTCTTCTGGTTAGGTTTTATACTCGTGAAAGATTGAGTTGAATGGTCAGAGACATTTGTTGAGTGCCTGATGCCCAAAAGTCAGGTGTTGTGTTCAGCACTAGTCTAGGGAGGGTTTTTGGTCTTCGAGAGTTAGTTGTCTTTGTGAATACCAGATCATCCTACTGGAAGTCTCGGAGTGTGCAAGAGAGATGATAAACGCTTGAGATCACATGAAACCTTCAACTAGATTAATGCAATCACCTTCGAATATGAATATAAGCCGTGTGTGCCAACTATGCCATTTTGAGGAGACGCTCATATATATATCCTTGACGGAGCAATGTCCACGTTGCAGCGGGCTTGCATAATCTGTCTCTTATTGGGCGAGAAGGGAGGAATGGGCGTAAGGACTTGAAACGAAATCTCTCTTTGGAGTAAGGTGAACCCTCCACCGTGGTTCCTGGCTTTCTAACAGGGGAACATGAGGTGCTGGTTGATGGCAGACCTAGAATGGTGAATAGCTTCTTGGACGTTCTCAAGTCCAAATCTAACCCGGATTCCCATGAGGAAAATGGGGATACGACAGAGAGTGCGTTAATTTTTCAGATCTTGTCGCCTTGCGTTCTGTACTGCTTCATCCGATTCAAAGTGACCATGGACGCAAAGTCGCCGTGATCGAAAGACCATTAGAAGCGAATTCAGTGAATCACAGCGAAGTAGGCATCACAAAAATAATTCTAAGCTTACGGTGAGAAGGGTCAGAGGAAGGTGGAAAAGAAGGTCGATTTGACTTTCGAGTTTTTGGAAGAAGTCTGTGGATAGTAAGTTTGGGACTAGTGTAGCATTCGGAGTTAGAGGATCTCAAGAGCTCGGATTCTAATTGGGGTCGCTGTCACTGTTCGCGTCTGGGGCGGAGACAACGGCCGTTCTGGGAGTTAGTTTAAGACTCGAATATGTATCCTCGTCATGAATGATCGTGCCAGGAGATTGAAAAGTCCGGAGGGCAAAAGGTAGCGTTCCCGTAACTACATACCATCGGCAGTTCCTTGAAGCTGCAAGGGCACTGGAGAGTTTGAGGGTACCGTAAAGACCGAGGGAGTAGAGATGTCGGGTCTTCTTTCTGCCATCTCTACAAGGGGTGCTCAAGGAGTCAAGGCTGTCATGATTACATCTGTATGTTTACGACTAATGTATGGAGCGGGGGCACAAGGTCGTGACTGAACCAAGTGACCAATCGGACATGAAGGGCGTTGTGCCGGATGCTGTCGGATGGTCTAATCTCCTTGGCTTGATTATGTCTCACGGACTTCAAAGGAGAGATTGTCAGAGCAGCGCACTGGATGTCAAAATGGTACTGTGGAGATAGATCCGGAAGCGAAATGTCGGGAGGAGTGCGAGCTGGAGGCAGTGATAGTTCGCAGGGACGATGGGGACGGAACGGAGGATGGAGGCGGAAGAAGGATACGACCAGTGCTGGGAGGTGATCGAGGAGGGGCGGCGGAGGAAGCAAGTGCGAGTGGGTGGATTGTCAGGGAAACAAGATGTCCCTGGCGAACTGGTTCGTGGGTCAGGCTGGTCGCTGGGCAGTGCAGGGAGATCTTGGTGCGGGCCGAGAGAGGCCGAAAACAAGCACAAACAGGGGCAAACACGGGATAGGGAGTGTAATACTTATGAGGTTGCATTTCACTTTGACGATTCCAACCAAGTCCAAAAACTCCGATGGCTTCAACGTCCGCGACGTCCCAGCCTATCGCCCTTCCCATCGTCCACGCTAACTCCAACGCTACTGGTTCCTATGCAGACTACCAGATGGCAGATGGCTCCTACACGGGCTCCAGCGGCCCCTTCAACCCAGCTTCATACACTCGCCACTTTCTTGGCTCCCCCATATCGTGGCGCGCTTCCTCCTTCAACGCTGGCTCTTTCTCCCAGCGTATCGCGGAACCTTCATTTCAGGGCTCCGTAGAGTATGTTCTTGTCTTCATTCCGCCTTATCGGTCTGACCCCTTTGCAGCGCAAACGAGATGCGCTACGGTCGCACACCCGCTTCCTCTCTTGAAAACCGCGATTCCTTGTTGAACGCCCTCAACCTCTTTGACCGCGAAGGCGAACTTGTGTGTTTTTCCACTTTTCAAGAATCGTTTCTCGAACTCACACACCTTTCAGTGTCGTAATTACACTTGTTGTGGTCTCCATCTTAATGACCTCCATGCCCTCCTTGAGCATTTCGAAGCGGTTCACATCGTCCTTGTCAATGGTGACATCCAGAATGCCCAGATGCAAATTCCGTTCAATCCCATCGCGAACCCTGTTTCCATACCTACTCCATCAGAAACCCCGGCAGCCTTCGATCCAGATGACATGGAGTTGGAGCTCGAGTTGGATAATACCACTACACACCTTGCCCCTCCAGTAACTGCATCTCATTCTTCTCCATCGTCAGGCGCACCCTCTCCTCCCGATACGCCTATCTCAACTCCCCTTTCTGCATGGCCCTCCCCTCACGCCTTCCGTTCGCATCACATCACTCCTGCTTCCTCTCAGCCCCCTTCGCCTCGCTCAAAAACGGCTGCACCAACGCGTACATCATCTCCTATATCTGCTTCCACTCTCCGCCCTAACCTCAGCCTTAATCTCGGTGGTGCTTCCGCTTTCTCCCGGGCTCATGTCCCGTCACCCCATGTCCTCGCCAACCCCGAAGATGCTTTCAATTCCTATGCCCGCTTCTCCCAAGATTATTCTTCGGGTCTTCCTGGAGCCCAATTCAACGCCGCGCCTGCTGACGAAGCGAGCATGGTTACGCTTCCGCCCCAGAATGCGGTATGGCCACAGAATGGTGGTCACCAACAGCCTGGATGTGTTCCTCCTGCCTTGCTGTTCTCGAGTAGCACAACCGCAACTCCCGCTAGCACACCTGGCGGCTCCCGCGTCCCTAGCCCGATTGGCTATGCCCATGCTATTGCTCAAGCCCATGCTCAACAACACGCCCTCCAGCCCCAAAGCTCTTTATCCGTGCCGACTACCCCCATTTCATCCACATCCCGGCCTTCGGTTCTTTCACGTACATCGTCTACGGCCAGCCCTTCTCTCCTCTTGAGCAAGCCATTTAAATGCCCGAAGCCCAATTGTAACAAGAGCTATAAGCAGGCGAATGGGCTCAAGTACCATATGACCCATGGTAGTTGTAATTTCGCCCCACCGAAGGACTTGGAGCACGTGAAAGACCTGTTGGAGCGAAAGAAGCGAGAAAGGGAGAGGGAAAGGGAAAGGGATTTTAGCTTTGGTAGGACTCCGAGCGCTCTAAACACACCCACGCCGAGTGGACCGGCGACTCCGACAACGGAGTTGGCTGCAGAGTATGGCATCACGGAGATGGATTTGCGAGAAGTCGAGAGGGAGGCTGAGAGAAGACTACGACCATTTGCTTGCGGTGTTGGTGATTGCCAACGGCGGTACAAGAATATGAACGGCCTTCGTTATCACTATCAGCACTCTGGCGAACATGGTGCACAAGGACTGGCTTTGCTCGCGAGCGGTCAACATGAATGTCTACAAGGAGCAAAGCGGGGTCACCACAATAGCAACCACAACAACAATTCGCAACCACAGAGCCCGTACGCCGCGATAGAGGACCGGGAGGGGAAGAAGAGGCTGGTGATTCGATCGGTGCCGCACCAACCACAGGCGCGGTCACAGCAGGTCCAGGTTCAAGAGCGAGCCAATGCGGGCAACAGCACTTCGGTTATGGTCCCGGTCACCGTGTGCGATCAGCAAGCACAACAACAGTCCTCAATCCCTCAGGCGAACACTACACAGATTCATATGACGCCCGTCGTGGTCTCTCCACCAGCCTCACAGCGGGGACAGGGACGGCAGCCGCAGTCCGCGGCTGTGTATGCTGGACAGGTGGGTCCTCTCGTAGTCTTGAACACAACATATGTGCTGACTGCTGTTATTCGTAGTATTCCCCCTCAACACAGCAACAGAACCCATACGCATATGCTTGTTACCCGCCCTCAGTGTCCAATATCTCGCAGTCGAGCCCAACCCCGTCCTCTAATTCTTCCTCTGGCTCGCCGACCGGTCAGACGAATGACTCAATCACGTCTCCGACTGTTACAGCAGCATATCAGCAACAGACAGGCTATTTCGGCAGTGCCTCCAGTGGTGCGTACCCTGGGATGTCTGCAACGAACCTTGGTCTTGGGCTGAACCACAGCAGCATGAGTTCGCTGATGGGGATGCAGAATGGTGGTTATTCCCAACCCACCCAAGCGCAGCTTGCCGCATTTCATCAGCAGTTGAAGGAACAATACCGAGAGTACGCGGCCCAGGTTCAACAGCAGCAACAGACGCAGGAGGCGAAGGAAGGTACGGCCGCGTAGAACGTGTCCAAAAGTATCTTATCGTTTAATTGTGATCTTGCTTTGCTCGTTTTTTCTTCTACCTTGAATTTTATCTTCTGCTTCGTGTCGTTATAATCCTCCCGCGTTCTTGGTTACTGTACTTTTTGTCCATGTACGATCTATTTGTTGGCCATCCCAGCACCACATATCTTGTAATTTTTTTTGCTTGTTTACGCCGTAGTGGTTTGCTTTCTATCTTCGTCCTGTCTGTATTCCAAACTGCGGTGTAGTGTGGGATATCGCCTGTTGCTGCTGTCCGATGGCTTGTATGCGCCCGAAATTTTGGAGGTGGTGGTATAGAGGAAAGAAGGTTAATGTGCCAGTGGTTGGGGAGAGGTATGCACTATCATCGACATCGTTATCGCGCAATCAATTTCGAACTCGAAGGGAGACTTTTCTATTTTTCTCGCCTCTGCATTCGTGCATCTGAGTGCACATATGCACGCTGTACGCTCGGCTAATAGCATGGTTCCTGTTATGGGACATCGTGAACAGCCAGACGACGGTGGAACGGAGGTCGCACACGACGGAGGCTACCAAAGTCAATCCGAAGGTAAAGATCAAGACCTGGACTTGATCGACCTGGAGGATTACCTGGTCTCATGTTCGGTATTCTGATAAACTTATTCTTTTTGCTAGATTTCTTTCGTCTTTCTTTCCGCTATTCTGGCAATGGTTATTCTTTTACTCTCCTTTCCGTTCTCGGTCTTGCATCCTTTCATCCTCTTTTTCTCTCTCGATCTCCCAGCAATTTGGAGGTCGTTGTTAATTCCGGTCAAATTGAAAGTATCATATGTTACCCGTAACAAATAGTTTCTTTATCTTTTCTCTTTATCTCTGCTTCCCATGTCTCCCTTTGTGACATTTAACATCATCATGGTAATCCTCGCCTTTGCTGGTCCTTCGAGTCGATTTCGTTCGCACCTTGGGTTTTCTGTATATAGATTTCTGTACCCTTATGATATACCAGTACACAAAATCAACGTGGCTCAATATAAATGGCAATGTCCTGCCAACATCTCTTTCGTGGCAACCAGAGGTTAGGTCCTTAGTTTAGAACTGCATCTTGGGGCATCGAACGTGAAGTACTAATCTTGGCTATAGACCACCTTGAATGCTGCGGTTATCCCAAGATGGGAACGCGCCAGCATAGGAAATAGCACCTGCTTGATCATAGCCGTTCCTATGGACTGACGAGGCACTTCAACATCAGAAAGAGAGGATGATAATACCCCATATGTGCGCGCATCATGTCTGGAGGGGATATGCAGTGGTCATTGGTTGTTCGCCGGATGTGGTATCATTATTGAATGTTGTAAGCGTTATTTTTATCACACGGACACACGTTCATTAATCATGTAATTATACGACAGCACAAAAGAATGAGAGGCGGCGGGCTGGGGAGGCGGGCACAACTATCCCTCTGCTTCAGGCCATTTCGGACGAAGCTTATCAGGAAGGGCTGAGCCTTGAATGACTGATTCGTCTTGGCGATATGAATAAGCTGCCACCGAAACGGTTTGGGTGGATTCTCAGAGACACGCTCCCTGGGGAGCATTAGTTGAATCCCTTGACTCCGAGTGTCGCGCTGAGTGTCCAGAGTGGATTGTTGATCAGAGCATTCTCTTTACATAGCAAAAGAACGCAAAGAAGTGAGGGAACTGGGGACCCAGAAGGGGACGTATCAGCGTGCAACCCGTAAGTCTCCGCCACCACCGGGAATTGAGTCTTCGATTCGAAGTCGCTTGGCTGAAACGGGGATGCTTGATTCCTCGGTGTTGCAAGAATAGGTTGGCGAGCTTGGTGTGGTAGACTAGTCAGGATGCGGGCGAACGTGATTCGGCCGGAGAAGAGAACATGAGACGAGGAGGGGTATCCTCATGCGGTGTCTGCACAGAGAATAGGATGATTGGGCGTGTAGTGGGCCGGGACAAGGCACAGCAGACGGGAATAAAGATACTGCCCGAACTTGTTTGGAACGTCGGACGTTGTCATGTCCCTGTGCTGGGGATATTTTTGGATGAGGACCTTATCTTGTTCGCTTGATGGTGGAGGCAAGTTGTGGCTATTTTTGGCGGACCATTGCGGTAAGGGTGGTACGTCTGTGGGATTGGAAGAGTGCTGCGTGGGGATGGAGTGGTCAATTTGGTGGAGACCGGGAGTTAATAAGGACGGCAACAGCAGATCCTATTGGGTGTGAGCATCAGCTTCTGTCCAAGGGATAGACAACATGGTTGCAGACACCTTGATGGTGGACAGAAACTCTTTCAGGGGACGGGCAACGTACGCCTGCAGACACTGATACGTTCCCGTACAGATTCGATGATAGAGAGATAGACGCTCAGAACCTATCCCGTTCGCGCTCCGGTGCTGTAGAAGATTTGCATACGACTTGACCCGGGAGTTTCCCGACACATAAAGCTCCGGCGTTTTCAGGGGTTGGCACACCACGCTGCAAAGGCTGTTCCAAGCCCAATCCCGATTTTTGACATGGTCCCACATTGAAGCTCACAGGTGCAGCTGATGAACAACCATAATTTGTAATCTCCCCGAACAGCCAATAGGCAATTAAGCAACTGAGAATCTGCACCTGCACTCGGTAACCGGGCTTGTTCACCAGTTTGGTTCAGGTTGGTTCACCCCGGCGGAACGGATATACATACATGAGGACCCCAAGCGAGGCGTGGTGCTTGTGTACATCCTTGGAATGGCTGAACGATTTAGCCAGTAATGAGGGTGAGCAAGCAATGATGAGTATTGCTAACCAATCGTTGCCCGAATTAATTTCTTGGAGTTTCCGCCCCTAGCTTTATTGATTTGATTTCAAGTTGCACCTTACAAACGCTGTGAGGATCGGGTGGCGATAGACGCCTGAGACAAATAAAGGACAAATATAACTGCTGATCAATGATTGCTTTTGGGTTTTGGGGCACATGGTCAGTGGATCAGTAGATCCGCTCAGTACCGCTCACAGCCGGCCTTTGCTGGATCCACAGGTTTCCACGCGCCCGGGGAAGCTCACATGGTGTACCGGCACTGCGCAATGGCTTATCGTCATATCCCTATGGGAGCCACTGGTAGGTCCCTTGGTCAGCATTCTACGCTGGAGTGGCTGCCGTAATTGTCCGTCTCGCCTCCAACATAAATCACCTTCATGGCACGGGCTATTCGGATACGTGTAGGTGTACGTATCCTTTTAAAATAATCGGTGTGAGGCTGACATATGATTTACGAAATTAGATGTAAGGACCGAGGCCTCCACCGCATGTCTACTCAATACATCACTTATCCACACACGTACTGTCATATGCATTATACCCATGTTCAAGGAAGATGAAGTTAAGGGACAACATGGGGCAGCTTGACGTCTAGAATCCCTACAGTCATTCCCCAATCGGATACCGTCTCCATGGTCGCAAAGACCAACTAGGAATTGCCGACGCCACCGAAAGCACACAAACCATCCGATTTCTTGGGGCATAGGCTTGAGTGTCAACTGATATTTCCTCGCTTCTTGTCGGAATTGGACGTCTACAGGTTTTGAATTCTGAAGAGGGGTCGCTTTACAACAAGCGTACAGCCCGTAAGACCTCGTGATACAGCAAGAGCTGCTTCTGACTGCACGACGTATGATAAAATGCCGTCTGGTCATTGAAATTCCTTAAACACGGCCTCCCTTTGTCTCGCTGTTCCTTTTGCTACTTCTTCGAGATGACCTTGACCGCCACTGTTGTCTCGCAGAATTACGATTCAGTTATAAATCCCATCTACCGGCAGCTGGTTGACCAGGTGTGCGACATTTTCTGTACCATACAATTATATTCGACTGACAATACGGCTAGTATTTCAAAGCGTGTTTAACATCTCGCGGAAACATATCGAGAGCTGAGATCAATGTTGTCAAGTTGCGAGTGTGGCTTACTGGGTGGGTGTCATACACCTCCCATCTGTGCGAGTGGTCTATTATGATTACTCTCTAACGATCATACCCGATATTACACTTATCTGGCCCTCTCCATGGACACCAATCAAACTGCCCTACTTTTTGACGAGGTAAGGTCCTCTCGTGGATTCAGGACTAGCGATTCCAAGTAAGCAGTTTTCCTCGCAATTACTTCGAGACGCATTAATATTAAGCAGTCTTCGGGATGAGGCAGGCAACAGTAGGGATGAGTACGAATCTCTATGTCGCCCCCACAGGTGCGCATTTCCATATCCAGTTCGCTATCTGCACCTATCGATATTAACAGTCTTTTTGTATGTCTGCCTCGTCCTCGCTGAAGGTAATCTGTTTCTGCCCCGCGTGACATATCCCTCACTCGCCCTACTAATGTTCGTCTATCGTGTCTGGGTCGTTTGGAAGCGGGACAAAAGAATAGGCATTGCGCTCTTCCTTTTCAGCCTTATATCAATAGGTGCGGCCACGGGCCTCACTTTCGCGTTGATAGATTCCTTTCAAAGTGAGAATCTCCTGATGACCAATTCTTATGTCCTCTATAGCATTTCTCCCTGCGCAGTCGCACACCTTACCCACCCCTTGGCTGCTCCATTATTGCAACGTCGGCTCATTACAAACTGCTTCCTTATCGTTCGCATTTGGTCGGTCGAGACCTTTATGCCGGGAAACTGCTCGCTCATTTATTTATAGTCCTTATGCTCCTAATGGTGGTTCAGAACATCCACACGCATCGTCTGTCCGAACCCATTGTATTTTTTTGTTGATGTACTGATGTCACCCTTAGGTGAAGGTCCCTATGCAGGTGCCTTTGTCAGAGGAGCTCAGCTCGACGGTAAGTTTTGTTCATTCTTCAGGCCTTATCCCACCCGTCGGGTCTGAATTGCCTCAGGTTCCATCGCATAACTCATAGCGTGGTCGCATGCCGAGTTAGACTTCAAACAAAGGCCAGGTTCAGGAAGCGCCAGAGAAGCGTATTGGGACTTCATACATAGATCACTGACCCAATCGAGAAGAATATTGAGTGCTGGTGTAGCCATGTGTATATATACAATGAACCCAAGGAATTCATCGTGATATCACAACAGAGCAGACTGATATGGATGATCCGGGATCAAAAGCGAACTCGACTCCGCCAGGCTGTGCAGCTAAGGTACGCAGAACGCGTGCGCTGTATTTCGGGAGCTCCAGAACTAGCAACACTAGTTACATTGCGACTCACTTGTGGTCTTAAATCGAACCAAGCGACTGGCCCAAACGTAAGAAGTCTGTTCCGGAGCCGGACGAGTTAGTGAATGGAAGGAATAAAGTAGATCGGTAACGGAGTAATATCGGATTATCGGGATGAGTAACCAACCACCCGAGGAGCAGGAGTGGGGAGAGTGACGAGGTGATCAGGTCGCGGGACCGGGCCCGAAGGGACTGTCCTCGGTGTATTTCAATCCGCGGTGTGAGGGGGAACTGTAGTCTCCCTGGGAAACGGTGGGTGCAAAAAGGGCGGTGCCCACTGTCGTAAGTGAGCCCACGGTCCACCGGCAAAATGGTATACCGGCGAACAGACCAACGTCCAATGCCTAATGTCCTCGTTGGACGGACGCATTGACGCAAGATGTGGTGGATTGTTGATGCACTGTATTCGCCTTGTGTATGTTTGTTCGGTTTGACCACAACGACCATCATGACGGGACATGTCAACCAGATCATCCAGTGTACTGAGTCATTGGCTCCCCACGACGTCAGAATCATACCCCAAGGAGCCGGAGTTGAGCTCGTAGGTTGCGCATCTGCATCATCAACAAGTTGAAAGAGCACTCTGGTGATCGGTCATTTACATAGGGTAAGTTGTATGAGGAATATCACCTGGTATTTTTGATTAACAGACTCAGGAGAAGCCAAATCTTGACCGATTTCTTGCCCGTTGATTGAATACGGCCTAATCCCTAGGCTCGACCCTCCTAACAGGTAGCTAAGTCTGTGAGCTCGACTTTTTCCCACGACAGACACTCTATCCATGTTTGGGTAACAAAAGTTCCAGTCCTTCCACTGCGTCTAGATCCTTCATTTCCCAAGTTTTTAGCAAAACCTCGGGCCATCTAGCTTCGTTTTGGTTAAAAATACGGTTGCTTTTCCCAAGAAATCGAAAAGATGTGGTGTAGGAAACTCATCACCATCGCCCAGGTGTTATGATGGTCGAGTTACTCACAGCCAAAGGACGCATCATGATATCCTCTGGTAGAAATGGTTATAAAAGCACCTTTCTTTCGGACCCCATCCCAAGGGGCAAAGATGGCGTTGAACGCTACGACCGTTTTGCAGGACTACAATTCGGTCATCACTTTCACTTACCGGAGTCAGGTTGACCAGGTATGATCACGTTCAGTGTCGTCTTCTTAGTATGACCGGTTGACTCACCCTTGGTTAGTATTTCAACAGTAAGTTGAGTTCATCTATGATATATGAGCTACTGTTGACGGAGATGTGCCAAAGTCTCAAGCATTGCATTTTGGGTGTGTCCAATATCTCATTCCATGCCTACCTACCTGTTCATCCTCATCCTCATCTGTTTTTCCGCATTGTACCCAAACCTTAGCTCTATGACTACCTCTTGACAATTATACCTGAAATATCGCTCATTTGGTCTTCAGCCTGGACACTCACAAAAGTCCTTTATCTCCTGACGAGATATAGCCCTCTCATTGATTCAGTTTTGGCAATTCTAAGTGAGCCACACTTTTTCGCGCCAGTGAATAGCTTAACATCATCAATCGGATCATAGTTTTCACACCGATATTAGGGGGTGCAACTGCAGAAACATGTGTCAAACTTTATGTCTTACACACAGGTACGCTGTCCCACAATCCCGTAGGTGGAATACGGTGAAACTGAAATGAACAGTGTTTTTGTATATAGGAGCCGGTTTAGGGGAAGGTAATCCCTAGTTATTCCCTGTCTGATGTCTTTTTCTTACACTTATTTTGAGCAATGCTGACGTACCGGGTATGGGTTGTCTGGGGAAGGAACAAAACCATAGGCATTACTGTTGCTGTCTTTGGCTTCGCTGCGGTGTGCGTAGCAGTCGGACTCATTTTTGCATTCGCCCATTCGTTCCAAGGTATGGACAATCGCAGAACTCCTCGCCTACAACCAATAATTGTATCTCAAGTCATTCCACCTCACTCACCCCTCGGCTGTACCATCACAAATGACATCCGCTCATGGCAAATGATTGCATTAACTGCTATCCTGGGATATTCCTTTGGTGAGTTAGGATTGGTAAATTTAGACGTTTGCTTCATTAGGTTTCCACAGTGCTTGCGCTCTTGATGACAATACAGTATATGAGAACACAAGCTAGTTCGTAAAGATTGAGATTCTTCCATCATTTTGATTTCTCACTCAAGTCTTCAGGTGGAAATCTTGCCAAAAGTTCATTTACCGGGGAGGTTCAACTTGACGGTCAGTGTAATCATCCATATCTCAAATGTTTACGGACCAAATACTCCCACAGGCTTGATCCCATATTTCTTCTTCTACTGTAAGCATCGTTTGGTGTTCCGCGCCGACCTTCTAACTCCGAAAAGTGATCTCCCTTGGCAGTTTGCTTACTCTTTTCGTTACCCCGGTAAGTATAATTTCCTATTTTTAGCTCTACATGGCGTCTTATACTTGCTCCAGAGAGGGTATGGTGCATTGATATTAAGGTGAGTGCACTGCTCCTACATCTTTCATATTATAAATTGCCCTGAATTGGCCAGGATCCAACGAGTGGCTGAAAGCGTAATTGCATGCCGAGTCATACTTCAAACAAAGCATCGATTTTGGAAGTATCAAGAACCGAGTACCCATGTGTAGACCACGGGCAATATCAAAGAATCTATGGTATTCTTGCAGGGACCGCGTTCGGCGAGTTTACCATTGCGAAGCCGCGCCTAGGATGGAGAGACTTCTTTTCACAAAATTCAGCCACTGAAGAAAATAATACCCCATTTATCATTCGTTCCGGTTTGAGTTATTCTTCTTCGACCCTCGAAGCCATTGTCTCGAAAATCGTCATTATCGGTCATGTCTGGTGGGGTGATCGGTCAGATCAGTCGGACCAGTCGGACCAATCGTAAAAATAGTCTCGGGAATGCATACCGTGATACATCACGTCACAGGCTGTCGATGTCAATCTGGTTGAGGGGCTCAATTTAATTACTTCCCTTTTCAGTGTATGTTTTTTTTTCTGGAAGCTGTGAGCACCCCGTAGCAATTGAGGTTAATTTTGACGATGGTCATGTGAGCGGGAGGTGGTCCGAAAGGGTCGATTGGAGTCAATTTTGCCGACGGTTGGATGGGTTGGATGCCATCACGCCTCGGAATGGGTGCCAGGTTCTTGTCCCCTGTGTTCTCCTCACGACATTCATGTCCTCTGCTCATGCCTACACTGCTCTAAGTCCTGATTATGCTGACCTGGCACAATCAAACATAGATTTATCGCCAACGCGGGACTCTAGCTCCCCGACTAGGGGTTGTAATTTTCCCGGGACGAGGTGGGCTAGGGTGCACCGTCTGTTGGAGGCATTGAGGAATGGCTACCGGCGGAATGTTGGACTCTTGCTTGTTGTCGCTTCCCAGATGTTTTTCACCCTCATGAATTTGGCCGTGAAGAAGCTGAATAGTATTGACCCACCAGTTTCAGCGTTAGAGGTGCGTTCCCGATGTTGGTGATCGGTCTTGGTGCCTGGATTGACGACTTTCTTGGTTCAAAGCTAATCGTAGTGCGGATGGTGCGCTGATCATCTACGTTGAACCTGGCAATTGAATGAAACTTGCTGTATCCTCTAGGCCATCACATATATATGTTCCATAACTTATATGTGAGTCCGTCGTATGTCCAGTCGTAGGTGTACTAATTTGGGGGCCTTAGGCTGTCAACTGGAGTACCTGACCCCTTTACGGGCCCTAAGGGTGTCCGCTTGCTACTCGTCTTTCGTGGATTCTCTGGGTATGTGTCGCCTTGCGGCTATCGGTAACAGATGTTCAACAACTGCTATATGCCATCAGTTTTTTTGGGTTATTCGGCATATATTTCTCGCTGCAATTCCTTTCGCTCTCTGACGCAACCGTGCTCACTTTCCTCTCACCTCTATGCACTGCTGCTGCTGGGGCGCTGTTCCTAAGCGAGAAGTTCACTCGGAAAGAAGCACTTGCTGGGCGTACGTGGACCACGGAAACTCATCGTTTAGGTCTTCTGCTAACCCCGGTCTTAGTTTTGAGTCTTTTCGGCGTCGTGCTCATCGCTAGACCTCCTTTTATATTTGGTTCCAGTAGTGGCGATGCCCCCAAGGTTCCTTCGACAAGTGACACGCCAGATGTTCCTACCAGAGAAGTGACGCCAGAGCAGAGGTTAATTGCCGTCGGGTATGTCTCCCTTCGTTAAACGTGTAAATCGTGAACGTGTTGACTGTGTATGGCCATTTCAGGGTGGCCCTTCTCGGCGTGTTGGGATCGACTGGAGCTTGTAGGTTGATCTCGTTCCTTAATGACGCAATTACTAACGAACTCGAAGATACCAGCTTGCGAGCTATTGGTAAACGTGCACATCCTCTGCATTCACTTGTTTCATTTTCTACGCAAGCCGTTATCGTTGCTTCCATTGGGTAAGAATCTTTATTGTGCTAACTCATTGAATTTCCGAGTTCTGATCACGGTTCTCAGGATGCTCGTGACAAAAACACAATTCATCGTGCCAACTAGACTTGATTGGCTTGCTATGTTAGTCATGATTGGAATCTTTGGTTTTATTGCGCAGGTACTGGAGAGGACATCGGTTGTATCAACAGCACTACTTAGCTGTTAATTCCAGATTCTTTTGACCATGGGTCTCGCGCGTGAAACTGCGAGTCGGGGGTCCATGGGTATCTATACTCAGGTGGGTCCGAGTTGTTTTCCGCTAACCGACTTACTCAGGTCCTTTGTTCAGATCGTGTTCGCTACAATCCTCGAACGGATGTTTTTCCACACAAATCCATCTGCTCTTTCTGTGATCGGGACACTTATGATCATTTCTTGTGCCCTATACGTCGCGGTACGTGTAAAGTGTAAACAATGCTCAATTCCCGAACTGAAACCATCGATTCGTCAGATCACCAAAGAATCGAGTCCGAGTTCAGAGCGAGGCAGCAAAAATACCATTACTTTAAGCGGTGGAGAAGAAGACGCTATGGAGTGCGGACTTCTGAGGCACGAGAGCGAGGAAAGCGGACATGCAAAGGAGCTGGAGTACGAGGGTCAAGGAAACGAAGAGGAGGAGCTTAGTAGACCGAAGCAAGAGGATAGTTCGTCAAAAAGTAATCAGTGACATGTAGAAAGGGATTATCTTTGGTAGATATTTGTCGATAATTGCTGTGGGCATTAATTTTGTATTTGAGCTAGACCTACAAAGTCATTATGCACACTCAACTGGCGACGAGTTGCGGATATTGAGGAGAATCCACCCGTGGGAATATCGTGCACGAATCCTTGGCATCAACTCAAGACTTGCTGCCCGCTTTTGTGACATCGACATCCACCACACCCTCAGCAGGATGACTTCTCCTTATCCGAACTTCTCCACGCCACTCACATTCGCGAATACCTCCGTTCAATCTCCCACAATACCCTCGACGCCTACAACTGCGGGTCGAGGTCGGCCACGAGGTTCTGGTACTGGAGCAAAGAGGGGAAGAAAGCCAAAGAATGCGCTCGGTACAAATTCGCCTCGGGTGGCAAGTCCTGCTCCAGGAAGCTCTACCGCTAGTCCTGCATTCTCGACGCCTCAGTACCAACATGTTCACTGGGCAACAAACCCGACTGGAGATGACTCTGAGGGCAGCTTGCTACAAGGAGGCATTTCAAGGCGCAGTAGTGCGCCATCACAAGTGATTGGAGCGGAACAAGGTGATGCTGCAAATGTTGCGGGCATGGATGGTCAAGCACTAGTTGGAGGTATACCAGGATCGATGCCGCCACCACCCGTGGGCGCACGGACACTTGGTGTAGGACCAGATGAAGAAGGAGATGTCGATGACGAATTATTGCCTGCTATGGCTGACGACGATTACTCAGCCCAACAGAGCTGGAATACACAGTCCAAAGACAATCTAAAGTATGCGTCTTGTCTCTGTAATCGACAACGTCATGCTAATGGTTGGCCTTTTTAAGGATTCTTATGGATAGCTTCACACCTGAACAATACGAGCGTTTCGAAGCGTACCGGAGACATGCACTACCTAAACAAGCTGTGAGGAAGGTGAGCATGGGGGTCGTTACACGGTGCGGTGGCCGCTGAAGGTAGTTGTTACTTCAGGTGATACAGCAAAGCCTGGGTCAGCAAGTTTCTCAGCCTGTTGCCCAAATCATTGCCGGCTTCTCTAAGGTCTTTGTAGGTGAGATTGTAGAAAAAGGTATGTTTCCTGTCTGATACCTCTCTCGTCCTCAGCTGATCATCTTTCCTCCCTTCTTTTCTTCCCCTGCGATTCTTCGGTGGGCGCTCGATCGGGGTTGACGCTGGACATCCATATGTTACATAGCCCGGGCGGTACAAGCTAGGCGCGGTGAAACTGGGCCACTGGCGCCAGACCACTTGCGGGAAGCCTATCGGATGTATCAACAAGAGACGGGGAGGGTTGGAGCTGCACGGCCTTTGCGTTCTAAGCGCCTCTTTGTGAGGTAACCAATCTGGAAGATTTTGAAGGGTATGATTCTTTCATTGAAACCTCACAGTACTGCATGATTTCCGTTAGCGCGGAAGAGCTTTAATGCTTGATCTGCCACTTCTTGGGCGGCCAGCGACACATGCAGAGACTAACCTGATAGGGCCTTGCTCATTTATCTCCTTCCTCAGACCTCTGTGGCGTGTTCCTGAATAAAGCGTTACTCTATGCGATGATGCGTGTGATAATGGTACAGTCGCCTGTTATGCTGGCATCACCTTTGTCTACTTGATACTAGCACTTGCTTTTGTTATGAGGTACGGGATCACTCAGCAATGTTATGGGTTCCGCTGCATGTAATGCGTGAAGACCGACTCACTTCGGTCGTCTTAAGAATGTGGGTCGGGAGTCCTGCGGCAACATCGTAGAGGTTAGCTACTAGGCGGTGAATAGGATCGGAGTCTGTCAGGCATTGGCCCGTCAGGTCGTTTAGTTTTTTGGCGATAGAGGTAGCTTCGGTGATGTGCATCACCAGCTTAGCCGTTGGGGGGTGGGGCGTGGCCTATACTTGGTTGAACACGTCGCTGTCTTCAGACTCTTGTCCGCTTATATCACCATCAGAGCCATCGGGGGACCATCGTCTGCGCCTCTTGGCCTTGGGTGTGGTGAGGCCGTTTTGGGTTGGCTCGTGCGGGTGTGGGGAATGCTGGTATATTAGGGGGACCACCAGGTGGTTCTCCTGAGGAGTCTGCTCATGTTCACCGTGAGAAATCGGTGAAGATGGTGGTAGGATAGTTGCGAGCTTATTTAACCTTACCAAAGGCTCCACTAAGAGCACAGCTCCCTAAAACCGTCAGATGAAATCAATTGATACCCCAAGGCCTTGAGCTTACCCTTGGACCAGTATATAAGTGTGATGGGAACTGGACAGCCCTTAACACCTCATCCTCTCATATCCCCTGCCTTGGACGACAATGTCAACTTCATTTGTTGACAAACTCGCCCAGATTACAAGCGCTAGCGTCTCACATGCTTCCGACGTCTTGAAGGGTCCAAACCTTGCGAGGGGGCTTGTGACCACATTTGTGGGGTACCTTGTGCTGGTGCGCGCGTTGAGGTACAAGCGGTACCACGACATGCATAGGAAGTATCAGAAGAAATATGAGGAGAGGACATTGACCCCCGAGGAGGCACAGGAGATTATGAGGATTTCAATAGCATACGACATGCCGCTACTGTTGAACTACTCGCTGGCATTCGCGCTATTCAAGACTTATGCGATTGTGGGTTGTCCTTGGGTTTGCTGTGCGTGGACTCGCTGACAACCGGCAACTGTTGATAGCCATCGATCTCCAAGTTGCTGGCTGCGACAAAGGAGTTGAAGAGCAGTGAAACAGTGTCTAGACGGTATGCCGACGTGAGTTCATTGTCCTCTTTTTTGTTGTAGGGCATGCATTTAATGGAAGATGTTGCTTTGACCAGACGGAGATTCTCATCTGTGAGCGCCTACACAGGCTTCTTCGTTCGGAAGGATGAGAATTGACCCAATCATCTAGCGACCTGGGTAGGATGCCCTATTTCAGGGTATACGACTGAAAATAAGTCGGGCGAACCTGATCCTCGGGCTATGATCGCGTTGGCACGCGTCAATTATTTGCATTCCAGGTACAAGATCGTGAGTAGTGCCATTTCGTTCATCCTGTTACCGTTCGCTGATCTGTCTTTCTGCAGTCCAACGGAGATTATTTATATACGTTGATTCTCTTTGCTGTGGAACCAGTGGTTGGTGACATTTCCTGTTCCGCCTTTGATCCTATAACTTAGAAGCTTGTTCCAGACATGGGCCAAGAAATACGGTTGGAGAGCACTTTCACCGTTAGAAGAATATGTACGTCAAAAAGCAGCATGTTGAACTGATTGGTATTCACCATTTATCTAAAGGCGTTCTGCATTTTTTGGATTGAGATTGGCAAGCGCATGGGCATCCAGGATATTCCAGACACCCCGGAGGAAATGCGAGCTTGGGCAAGGGTGAGTAATGACAGCCACAATAGTTCGGGTGCCATGGAACAATGGTTTATTTAATGTCTTGCAGGCATATGAACAAGAATACATGGTACCAGATCCCGTTAACAAGGAAGTTGCAGAATACACGACCGAAGAGCTACTTTATCCCGTGCCAAAGGCATTTGGTATACGCAAATGGGTCGAAGGTTTGACTGTCTGTATGCTTGACGAGCCCGTCCGCATCGCCATGATGTGCGTACACATTCCCTGAACCACCACCCGCCTGCCACCGAGTCTTAACTGACACAAAACGATATAGGCAACCAGCGCAACCGTGGTACAAACACTTCATCCTCCGAAGCGCCCTTCTATCGACCGCTTTCGTGCAAAAATGGCTCATGCTCCCTCGTTCCGATTCCAACTACCGGTTTCCTACCAAATTCGAGCTCAATCGAAATGACGATGGGTCGATCAATCCGAGGATGTATCCTAACAAATACCCAGTGCGACCTTGGTATAAGCCTGCGTCAAAGACGGTGTTTGGGAAAGCTTTGGATAAATTCTTGGTATGGGTGAATTGGCACAGCCATGTACCTGGTCCTTCGTGAGTTCCAAGTATGCCTCCGAGCACTCAGCTCTGTGTGTTAACCTTGACTTAGATTCCACTCGGATGGGTATAGACTCGAGGAGATGGGACCTATTCCCTTGGAGAAAAGTTCGTTTGACTTGTTGTGTGGGGGTTCCTGACACTCATTTTGCTATTACAGCGGGGATTGAACAGGTTTTGAAAGCAGCTGCAGAACTACAAGGCTGCCCCATCACTGGGCCGTTTGCTCGCCGTTGAAAGTCAGCTTTGAAGATTCGATTATCCAATTCCGTTTGCTTGACTACTATTGCATCGCGGAGCTCGAATGATATCGAGCTTTGTAGGCACTTTCCAGCATGCTCTGCCTCCGGACCACATTCAGCCACTTGATGGTTTTCTCCCATTTCCGAGCCTCCCTTGGTCTAATCCACTCAGGTACTATTGAGTATTTCGGGCCTTCTAACGTACACCTTGTCGAAGCATCCTACGCAGCCTGCGGTTGCTGTAAGTAGATATACATACTGTGCTATAGCTACTATGACAGAATAGTGAATATTACTCGTCTTTTTCTTCTCTCCTTCTCTTTCAATCTCCAAGTTCCACCCCTTATTTCGGCGTCTTTTCTTGAATCTAAGCAGGGCTGGAGAGTGGCTCTATCACTAAAACAGCACGCCTGTGGTCTGAAAATGTCCCTCGCCAGAATGAACCAGAAGGCCGCCCTGAAGTGGCACCAAGACGAAAATGGCAGCGGTGGTGGGCAGCATTGACTGGATCCTCGAAGCTCTCCCTTTCTACATAACCGTCAGGACCACTTTCGTGACGGTCCGATTCCCAAGCCCTTTAGAAATTGGCGAGAGAGTTTGACTGGAGAGTGTTCTCACCACTTGAGCATCATGTAAGTTGTCGATGCTCACCGCGGACGGTACAGTCCATTTCCTTTCTAAAAGGCATATTGTTTTCTCTGGACCGAGATTGGTAAACGAATGGGCATACAAACCATCCCAGAAACGTCGGAGCAGATGAGAGCTTGGGCGGAGGAATGTTTGGCTACACTAATATTTCGTCGTCCTGCTGTCCTAAAGATGCACAATTAACATGCAGGTGAGTACATGTGGCCGGCTCCTACCAACAAAGAGCTTGTGCACAGCGTAATCGAGGAGCTCATGCGCTTCTTACCCGAGCACTTAGGTATCAGAAAGCTGGTCACAGACCTCAACCTTTGCTTGGTCGAGGATCCAGTCTGGATTGCTATGCTGTAGGTAGTGCGCAGTAAGCTATTCAGTATTGGTGCACTCGGAAAGCTGGTGCTTTTGTGCAAAGGTGGTTCATGTTGCCCCGCTCTGATTCAAATTATCGGTTCCCTGTCTTCTTAGAGCTACGATGAAATCCTGACAGGTCCATCCAGTCCCGAATGCATCCAACCAAGTTGATTTCGGTGCGTTCGCTGGAGATCGGCTGACCCCATGTTGCCTCGATAGATCTTGGGTGCAACCTTGGTATGAACTGGAACCCGTGACGATACTTGGCAAGTTCAGGAATGAGGCGTACATTGCCTTCGGGCTACGTAGTCACCCGCCTGTCCCTCTTGGGTAGCATTTTTGATCACAAGGCCAAAGCTGCTAACGAAATGCTCGACAGATTGCGCAGCCATGGTTACAGACTGGAAGAACTTGGCCAACTTCATATGAAAAACGGTGAGTCAACAGATACCTCCGGGTTCTCCCCTCCTCATGTTCTACAAACGGGAATGAAAAGGTTTCAAAAGGTGCTAGCGAACTGTCGGGATGTCCCATTGTTGGTCCCTTCTCTCGTTAAGTACAATACCATGCCCTCCAGCCTATTTCTCTTTTGTCAACTGTATAAAGTCTCTGATAACGCGATCCATTCCTTCTGAATCAACCTCGAAACCGAGACCTATAGCATACGAACAGTCCAACCTCGCGGGCCAAGAAGAGACAATGCGTCTATTTGTCTCGTCGTCCTTGAAGTCAATCATGTCCAAACTCTGACGTCCAGCAACTCTCTCTAGTGCTTGAAGCATACCCCGGATCGTAACGGTGAATCCGGGCAAGCAGACGACGCGGGTATGAGAAAAGAACTTCTCCGAGGGAATTGTTCGGGCTAGGATGAGATTCCGGACAGTCGTTATTGGCGAGGCGAGCCACACTTCGAGATCTAGCTCGGGGGAGTCCATTGAATTGCCTATGGGGCATACTGCACGTTGGCCGTTTAGTGGCTCTCGAATGATACCTAAGGAGGGATCTCAGTAGTGCATGGCAGAGATATGGAGCTATAGGTTTACCCGATAGGAATGAAGAAGTTGCTGCAGCGGGAGGTCCTGGTCGTACGACAATGGTTGGAAGCCGACAGATACGGCCATCGACGAAGCCTCTGCGACTAAACTCGTTGATATAGAGCTCGCATGCGAGCTTCTCCGTTCCATATGCGCTTTGAGGGACTGCAATTGTGGATGGTGTCACTACTTCTGGCTGGACGGAGGTAAATCAAAGACGGATGTGATCGGACATCAGTGAACTTACGAGTGGACCACCATAGACTGCGAGGGAAGAGGTGAAGACGAACTTGATTGACTTGTTTGCTTTGGCTCCATAACGTCGCGCAGCTTGAAGCAGGGCAACCACGGAATCAATATTGATCTACCAAGAGGGGTGAGGTGGGGGTGAGGGTTTCATCAACGGTTGGGCGAACCTTGAGGCCCAGATCAAAGTTATCCTCGGCACCACGAGACATGATCCCATGCATGCAATATATCGTGTCTGGGATACCAAACTCTGTTTCGAAAAGTTGGCGAGTTTGGTCGTCATCGGTCAAGTCTGCTTTCAGCGATATTGATTGAGTAGCAGGAGGAACGTTGGGCTCGACAACATCTGTCAGGAGCAGTCGCACAGTGCCCGCATTACTCTTGGCTAGTGTTTTGGCCAACTACGCATCGAAATGCATGATCAGGTCGTGAAGCGGGTTAGAAGCAAGCCACGCTTACCAGGTTGCCTAGAAAGCCTGCAGCACCGGTAATTAGAATGGACTCGAATGACATTTCCGAGCTAGAGTCAGAGTTATTACCACATACTGTGGGTGGCCCGTAGTTCGGTCACATCAGTCACCGGTTTCGTGACAGAACGTGACTTCCACCCCATCGCTCGCTCTCCTCAACCGCCTGAAATTTTTGCAAAATAATGTACGCACAATGGTTAGAATACGCACTAAGTTGAGCCTGTCAATTTTTGTGGTGGTTGGAGAAGAGGGGAGAGAGATAGAAATGTTCGTTCGAACTTCGGGACGGGCCACCCATGGTATGAGGGATACTTCGCGTGCGGTGCGGCGGGCCGGGTTGACATGCCTGAAGTGGGGAACCAGGACGACAATAATTGTAGAACGCCCCACCATGTCTCTTCCTATCCATCTCCATTTCGCCTGGGCAACCCTCTGATTATTGTTGCATCTGTCTCAGCACAGGAACAATTGGCCAAGGCACCTATATATCTCCTGTCCTTCTCTAGGACACTGGTCTGTCTAGGTCATTGAATGCCTTTACTTCATGCTCGTGGTTGGTTGAATATGCCCAGCTACTTTCCAACAGATCATGGATCAGGACACATGGAAACGACCACTTCTTACTCTCTACCCGTCTCACCCAAGTTGGTGAATACTCCAACCCGACATCGAACTATATCGGATGAACGGCCATTCAACGTCATTACCCGGAAGCTCAAGGAGATTGGGGCCGTTCCTCTCGAGGATTTCCTCTCCAATACATCGGCCATTACTCCGCGCGTCCATACCTCGAGGCCCGTTCGATATGATACGTGGCCGACTTCTAACACTGACATCGGGGGCGCTACGCACACCTCCACGGTGGGAGACCGATCCCCGAGTCCTTCGCTCGTTCCCGCACCGCTTTCTGAACGGAACATGAACGGCGACGTGAAATCAACCTGTGCCTTCCCACGAGATAACGCCATCAGTCGCTTACACCAGACCTGCATCCATACCTTCGGATCCGCCGACACGCTCAAATACGAGTTTCTAGAAGAAAACGGGCAGAAGAGTGGGTTGCTTGTTTCACCCATTCCACCCCTGAAGGGTTTCTGAGGATGATATTCAGGCAAACAGTGTATTCTCACTATCACGCGCTCTGATGGCCAAGTGCGGTCGTACAAAAGCGAGCCAGTTTTCCTGCGGCGAGCCGACGCCAAGGCAAGGGTTGCGACCGTTGCCGTGCAGATGGGGGCCCTTGACTTCATCCTAAACGGGGATTCAGACAGTGTCAAGGACAAGAAGCAGTCGTTTCTGTCAACTCCAGGCACTGGTAATACAGGCGCTCATGACAAACCGGACCCAAGTACACCTGAAGGTTTGATCGACAAGTGTCTGCTCGAATGGAGAGCAGGAAAAATTCGCCCCGAATGGATTTTTTATAACGATTCCCGGGTGGTCGGTCGTAAGTTATCTCAGTCTTTCCGTCCATCGTAACTTATAACTCATCATATCTCTCAGAATACGGTGCCGCTTTGAGGATACAACTCACAAAACATTCCTTACGTGTTTATTCTTGCGATTCTATTTTCAATTCCGAATCTGATGCCAAAGCGGCCTGCGCGCAGAAGGCCGTGAACGAGGGCGTTCTCGATTATATCAAATTCGGAAATGGGCAAAAAGAACCCGTCCAGCTATGTCTTGAAGACAAAGAACCCGAGCTCTTCGATCAACAGCGCCTTTCCACGAAACTCAAGACGCGACCTGTAACTTTGCAGTCCTATTACGAATCATTACCGCAACCTTTTCCTGAGTCCTTCGGCTCCAAGCCGGCCGCAGAAATCAATGCACCGAGTTATATCAATACCTTGCTTCAATCCGCACGCGGCGGCCGACTCAAGTATAATTTCTATTGGATCATGGACAAGTCTACCGGACGTGAGTTTGTCTTGTGATTATTTGCCAAATGATATTAATATTTTCAGTCCTGGGTTGTTTGTTGCGCCTGGAGAGGGGGGAAGAGACCAAAAGTTATTTCGTTGACTGTATCTTTCAAAAGCGGAACGATGCCAAAGCTGCCGCGTGTCTCTTGGCTTTATCACAGGGGCTTGGTGACTATATTCGATCTGTCAAAGCATCAATGGATGCCAACTTTACTCCGGAGATGAGGAAACTTGCCAGCGAAAAATTTATTTTTGCCTTGAACACCGAGTGCAGTAAAATTCGCCAAGGAAATAGACTCAACTTCACGTACACAGATGATCTGGACGGTGAGTCGTTAATTTCTTGCTCTGTACACCCTCGTGACTGATTTCATTCTTTTTTTAGCATTTGGAGCCAGTTTGGAGATCGATATATCATGCAATCCTGAAGCACCTGATTATCGCAAGTGGTCAGTCCCTGCCGAATACCGGTCCAAAAATGATGCGAAGCTGGCTGTCTGCTATCAAGCAGTAGCTCAGGGTGCGATTGAAGTGCTCCAGTTCAAGGGGGCATCACCGCCTCCTGGCCATATCTCGTACTGGGATGTGGTCCATGGAAAGGGGACGGCACGTCGGGCCACAAAGCGAAAGACCACCGAAGTCGACGTGAGTGGAGAGAGCTTCAGCCAACAGAAGAAGCGAAGGAAGGATTTGCAAAAGATTGAACGCAACACACCAGAGCTCACCGATAAAGGGCAGTCTGACAACGTTCTATCACGTTCACCAAGTGGGGAATCTAACCGTCCTAAGCGGTTGGAAGAAAAGAAACCACACCATGTCCGCTTACAAGAACTGAATGGGGGTATTCCTCACGATCACTCGAATTATCCTGCCCCAACCTCTGGAAACCGCTCTCCGAGACATACCATACCCTCCTCTCCACCTGGTCCTGAGAGCTTTCCGCTTCCACAGACCCCATACTATCCTCCGGTTATTCCTGGGGCCCAATATCCTCTTTCACCTCACCAGCTCACTCCAACCACCACATCATCCCCACTATATTACCAACCGTCCGCCCCGTCTCCTATCGCCTTCACAACGTACCATCCGCATCCCGCCATGCCCGAGCAGTTCATCCCCCACCCTCAGATGTATCACCCTCATTTTCTTCCCGGATATCCTCAGCCAACGGCTTCACCATATCACCCTATGCCTTCCCCCTACCACTCTCCTTATGTATATCCTCCATCTAGTCCTTTGTATCCTCCCTCACCTCCAGATAGCCGGTTGATGGAAGTACCTGATTATCGCCCGGATATATGCTATCACCATTCGCCGCAGGCGCAAGTACAACCCACGCCGTTGTCCCCGCTATCCGGCCCACCGCGTCCTCAAAGAATCAAGAGGATTGATAGGAACACAGCGCTTTCGCCTCTCAAAGTTGCGGGAACCCTTACCGAACTGAAGGAAGTGGCAAGGCAAAGCGTCAAAGAGCAGATGCAGGACGTGGCGGACAGGACTGGAGAGAATGCCATTACAGGACGAGGGTCAGAGTGCTTGGAGCCTGGAGAGCTGACAGAGGCAGAAGAAGAGGTGGTGGCGGAAAAGCGCCAGGTATTGGAACGGAGAGCAAGCATGCCCTGAGTGGCGGTGATACAAGCCGACGCTACATGCTTACTGACTTGTCTATCCTTCACTCCTTTCGACGTTTGTTCGATATCAAACTTCCACTACTTCAAACCATTCTCTTGGTAGAGGCGACGTTCCGTCAGATCTTTACAGTCTTATTTTACTCTGCAAAACCTTCCCAACTGGCCCCGAAGTTGCTACGTACTACGACCTATCAATCTAACGCCAATGATCACGTTATTCGACCGTTGTTCTCTGAAGTTTTCGTCGTATTGAGGCTTCTTTGCTACATGAGAGTTAAGGCAATACACACCCTACCCGGCGCTATACTTCATCTCATAACGCGCAATAGCTCCGAGGTATTCACCTTTCAGCAAGCACCAAGCCAACCTCAAGGGGTTATAGTGTCTCGCCAAAACTTTCGACAGCTCCACTGAAGAGGTGTTCAACAGAGACACTTTAAGGGAGAGGGCAGAAAGGATTCATACCATATTGGAAGAATAAAAGTGATAAAGGAACGGCCTGATTCTAGAAAGGCGTCATTAGGGCCTGTGACGCTTGATTCCAGTTTGACGCGCACCTCGACCACGAGATGACTATGACTAGCCGTTCCTTTCTTTACTTTAAACTCTCTGGACCGGAAGTATATCCCACCTGATTGAAGTGAATAAAATGTCTTATTCTCGTTGTGATGACGAAGCATCTACCTGGTAAACGCCAAGGGTCTTTGACACTCAACATCAGGGCAAAGAGAGGGAAGTGATTGACCAGGGTGAGGAGAAACTCCATGCTCGCAAGCAACAACAGGATGGCGAAACGCGACTGAAGCGGTGATTAGTACTAAGCGGAGGTCCGGGACCACGAAGCAGGAACGTACAATAGCAAAGAGCGCATAATATACCAATACAGTCGGAAAGAGAAATGCTAGAAGAGTGAATAGGATCGTCCCAAACAGGAGTTGGTCCATATCATATTCCCAGGAATCGACGCGGTTCCTCAGAACATTGTATCGTTTGCCTGAATAATCCTTCATTATTGCTTCATAGCACGAGAAGGACTCTACTTACCCCGAAAGAGATTGAACAGCGAACCTGCCATCTTCAACATGCGGTGATAGATTATTCCAGTGAAGAAATAACACGCATATATGTGTGTAGTCGAAATAGCCACTAGATCCATGATCGCCGAGATGGCGAGCGACATGCCACCGAAGGTGCTCATCACACCAAGTGCATATATGATGTCCGCGGTATGAGGGGTGACTTGTCCCAGGCCCCTCTCCCAAAGTCGCACCAACCCGGCAAACATGTGGGAATAGAAATGGCTCAGTTCCGTGTTCAGTTTGAGACCGGCTGGCCAGGAGTTGAGCCATAGAAGGGTGTAGATAATATCATGCACTAGGAACTTGTGAAGCAGGGCATTCGTGACTTCGGCAAGCCTTGGAGCACTTTCTGTTAGGAAAGTTCCAAACGTCATTCCAATAGTAATGTCGTTGAGGATCATCCAGATGGTGTTGAAAAATTGGGTATAACGGGCGGCGTAGTTCGTGATATCGGATTCGCCGCGGTTACGCAAGTGGGGTATCTCGGTGACGAAATACCCAGCTTGTTCCATGCGGACTTCAATTTGCTGAGCCACAGCGCAAAAGTCCCTGAGAGAAGCTGAGGGGGTGACGGGAACTCTTCCAATCGCCCTAATGAGGCGCGAGACGGCATATATAGGCTGAGCGAGGAGGGTTGTGACGGCACTGATGGAGAACAATACGGCGGCGGTTGCAGGGAGCATGCGTGCAGAGGAGTCGTTAATCACAGCCTCTAGCAGTTTGGAGGCATTGAACTGGTTAAGGGTTGTTTGATTAAAGGCAGATTTAAGACCTAGTCGAGATGGTCGAGTGAAGTCTTGGGTTTGCAATTCCATGTACGCCTTTGAAGGGGCATTAACCGTCCTAGTCGAAGAGAGAGGTGCGAATATAGAGGTATCGAGAGCGTAAAATCTCAGCGAGCTCAGAGGATGGCGATGATAAAGTATTAGAATAGGCTGTGTTCTCCTGCGTTCGGATTAGGAGATGAGTCAAGAAGGATAGATTCCGTATTTGCGCACCACGACACGATGTTAAGCCTGTCTTCTCGAGCATTGTACTCGCAGTATCCTAATATTTCTGGTTTTCCTTGACACGAATCCTGTAAAGTGCGCCATGCCGGTGCAGCACACGCGGATTCTAGCACTCGGTTAGCCTCCTCCTCCTGCAAAAATATGAGTAGAAGAAATCGTATGCCAAAGAGAGAACCTACAGTCTCTACGTCGAGAATCCCAGCCACGCAGCACGCGGGATGCTTCCAGCCATAGCAAAAGCCTGATTTCTGTGTCAGTCCTAGCGGCCAGAATATGGTGGTCGCGGTCAAGGAAGGGGACATAATGACACCAAGTCTGATCCACGTGACACCAACATCTGGAAACTAGCGAGAATCGAATGTCGAAACAGAAATCTACCGCTTTACAAACCATGGAATACCTCGTGAAGGGTACTTTGTGGCATATCTTATTCTTGATCTTCAAAATGTCACCACGGGGTCCATCTTCGTCTTTGGCTATACGAACACAGATCCTGCATGTCGTCTCGGCATAACGGGGGGATGCCACCAGCCCCAAGTTTTCTTTTGTTCATTCTCAACCCTCGTGGCTCCACTAGTTTGCTACCAAACTGCCTGTATTCACGATTTCTCCCGACCCAATTGACTGCGCATACACCTAAACTTTGTTGGTTAGTGTGACACACGTCTGACGCATGTTTCTCATTAATCGGGATTGATGCCGTTGAAGGGTTGCCCAGAGCTTCGAAGGCCGTTCTGCACAAGTATGTTTAGTACCATGAGTTCACTTGAACTTATAAACGCGGTTCAATCGCGTGCAAAGCTCTCACTTTGACCCTTTCTCCTCGCCTTCACGCGACGGGCGCCTTTCTTCAGTATAACTTGGTACCCTGACTTACCAACGCCCTATTTATTGGGAGACAGAAGTGCGGCTAAATGTCGGCCAGTACCGGTGTACGAAAACCCTCCGTTTCGAGTGGGATTGACAACCTTTCTTCCGCTGAAGCCGCCGAGACCGAACGACAAATTCAACCCGACAACGACTCGGGCTCGAACTCCTCGAGTAAACTGGTATTATCAACCGCTACCCTCCATCCCTCCCATAAAATTCTAGGATCGCCTCAAGTCTCTGCTTCATCGCTGCATCCACATGATCCCCCAAAACTGGAACCCTCCCGATCCAGTTCAGGGCACCAAGACGGTCCAAAACCTTCACCCGTACAGTTACAAGGTCAATTTGCTTTGAATTAGCTTTCCCTTATCTCATCTCTCATCTTCCAGAACATGTGGGCCATACCCATGAAACGAGTCGCGTCCATAGCTCACAGGAGACAATAACTACTGGACCTCGCACCTCTACACAAACTGATGAAGCTCGTCTTCAGGCCGATAACACAACGTCGTCATTACCATCTCGAGGCAGTCTGGCTGTGCTCCACGGGAATCATCCATTACCTCCTCTACCCAGAACATCTCCTGGCATCCAAGGATCATCAAGTCCGCCCATCGGCAACCAGGGGAACCGTCCTGACTCCTGCCAGCCCACTCAATACCAATACCATTCCTCACGACAGCCTAACCAACGGCCACAGTCTTCCGACAGTGTTGGTCTGAGTGTTGTTGACAGGAGTGGTGGTCTAGCTGGCATAGGGAGTAGAAGCAATGCTGCTATCAGTGGGCTGACAAGTAGCCAGGGACCGGGAACGACAGGCAACCCGCAGGATGAGACCCGCCCGGGTGCTGCTGCAGGTCTCACTACAGCGGCAAGCCATCCCACCCTCGATCGTTCTCGGACCCTCAATTCGGTCAACCCTAGGTCAGGTGTAGACTGGCTCATACCTTTAGACGATAAGGTTCGTTCCCCAACTCCAGTCTACTGCCCTACACCTTGCCTGACAGATGCCAGCCTGCCCGTGAAAGAACCGTTGGAGAAAGACTTGACCCTACCCTGGAAACAGCGAGAGCGGAACGCGATAAATATGCCTTCAAAGCCAAGATGACTGGCTGTGCCCTGAACGTTGCCATTGGCCTCCAAGTTATTATCGGTTCTCTAACTACCGGACTGTCTGTCGTCACTGAAGGAAAACAGGTGTGTTGTGCCCTCAGTTTCTCGCGGTCCCAGTGAATCCTGACTATGCGTTTGTTAGACCTCCATCATGACTGCAATACTTGGTAAGTGCCTCGCTGCTCTTCGACTTCAATTTCTAATCATCGTGTCCACAAAGGTGGCCTGGCGACCATAGTTGCGTCTTACCTCGCCCGTGCACGCGGTTCACAAGAACCTGAGCTTTCGATAACCAGGGTTAAAGACCTTGAGCAGTTCATTCGTGAATGCGAGGCTTTCAAACTGGATCATGGCAACCTACTTGGGAGTAGTAACCCACAGCAAGAGGCGCGTTTGGCGGAGCTGCGTGACAAATATGAAGAGTTGCTAGGTTACGGTAATGGGTGAGTATTCCCCTAGTCCTGAGCAATCCGTCTGGGGTGGTTCCTTTTTGTCTTCCCACTGACACTCCTCATGCTGCATTCTTTATTTACTTTCATTTTAATGCTAATCGCTTGCCCGGATGTGTACTGACAGTTTGACTACTACAGAGAAAGACGACTAACTCCACCTGCCTGAAGACAACCCAAAAAAAAATTATTCGTCCACAAGGGTATCAATGTAAATCCAAGAGGAGAATTGGTTTCCTCAGCAGAGGATAAGTCGACAAAGCGCGAAAGTGATCGGAGCCCCATCAGTACTCGTCACTTCTCGTCGCGACCCTCGTTCGCATACGCCATCGGTTTTCTTCGCTCTCCCCAACCGCCTCCCTAGTCGTCGGTACAGCCACTTTCTACCGATGGAGATGCTATTGAGTTATCTGACAGACCCCTTTCTCCGCACAAGGCAACGCCTTCCTTCCACTCCAACACGTGCCTCACCACTCCTCGCCCTTTCACGTGCCCTTTTGGGCCTCGGAAGGAAGTCCCCATGCCAGACTCTGTGCGCCTTCGGTAATCGCATGTCTACTCCACCCTAACCCTGAGGCAACCAGACTGCCGATAGTTCACGTTTCACCCTCGATAGCTTCTCTTTGCTTTTCATCCTACTTTATTATTCCGCGCAAAACATGCAACAGCGCATAGTTAAGTTTATGTGCGTCATATTTGATCTAATTTATATAGCAAAAAACATGTGTCTCTCAACAACCTCCCCAGGACAGCCACTTGATAATGAGTGATGGTGTCATTCACCCAGAAGTGCCGCAGATGGGTCTCTTGAGCGAACAAAACGTGGTCGTAATCGATGTTGAGATATCAAATCGCGTATGAGTCTACAGGTATATGCTACATTGGTTGTATCGATTTCGATTTCAGTAGGAACGAGAATTGAGAACCGTCTAGGATATGTGATACAGAACAAAACAAATAAACAATGGTTTTGGATAACGCGAGCCCGACGAGAATCAAGTCTTTTTTACGCCATGACACTGGCAAGAAGAGCCATGCGAATCTACGGAGAAGAGTTTAATTTTGTGATTTCATAAAAGGACCGCGACATAATCTACTTACGAAGAGACCATAACGCATTTGGCGGAAGTAGGCAGCCCGCCTCGAGTCGAAGTCGACTTCGGGATCAATTTCTACAAGAATTGTGATAAGCCTCACCGCACTCAATCCACGGTCCTTGCCAGCGAAACGTACCATTAACACGAGGCAAAGGATGCATAACAATCATGTCTTCCTTCGCCCTCGAGAGCACCGCGTGATCCACCCGGTAGGCATCCTTGACCTGCAACCACTCTTGCTCATTCTCAAACCTCTCCTTTTGCACTCTGGTCACATACAACACGTCCGTGTCCGCAAGAACCTCATCAAGGGATTCACAAACGGTAACGGAAATGCCGGCCTTGCGAGCAGCAGAAACCACACTTTGCGGCATAGCGAGAGAAGCTGGTGCAACGAAGTTGAGGCGGACAGAGTACAAGCAGAGTAGGGTGACGAGGCTGTGAACCGTGCGGCCGTTCTTGAGGTCGCCAAGGAGAGTGATAGTACGACCATTCACAGTACCCAACTCAGATCGGATGGTGTAAACGTCGAGCATAGCCTGCAAAATAATCTCAGTACCATCTAGACGTCATTCCGAAGGCTCACAAACCTGAGTAGGGTGTTCACCAATGCCATCTCCGGCATTGATGATAGGAACAGGGGAGAATTTGGCTGCCAATTGAGCACTACCAACATCGGGATGACGAAGCACAATTGCATCTCCATAGCATGCCAAGGTCCTAATAGTATCAGGGAGGGTTTCGCCCTTTACCACGGACGATCTCTCAGCAGTTATTGACACAACCTCCCCGCCACAACGCTTCATGGCAGCTTCAAAGGAGGAGCTAGTACGGGTCGAAGGCTCATAAAATGCGGTGCATAGAACCTTGCCCTTAAGGATGTCGAGGACGCCATTGCGCTCAACTTGGAGACGCATTTCGTGAGCCAACGAGAAGAGATCATGCAGGTCGCGGTGGGTGAATTGCTTGACCGAAAGAATGTGACGTTGGTGGAAGGAAGGATGAGGAGTAATGCTGGTGGATACTTGTCCAATTGGAGGCGCCTGGTAGTTTTGGAGTTGGTTTGAGAATGGTTGAGGTGTGGGTGTGGGTGCAACAGGCGCAGGGGGAGCAAGTTCGGCGGTCTCCTTAAGAGGTGCATGCGATACAACCGTTGCTGAGATATCACGGCCAGTAGGCGAGGAGAACGGTGTACCATCTAAGAACACTGTTTGGTTGTGGACGATGACACGGTGGATCGCTCCAGTCACCAACTTGGATTCGAGAGGTGACCAATGACCGAGCTGGCTCCTGAACGGGGCCTTACGACCGATGACAACCTCGACGTGGGTGTGCATCTGCTCCGGAATGGCAAAGATTTGGACAGGGTTATCATGGAGACGGATGCGAATATCCTCAAGGGTGAGACGTCCTTCAGTCACTGCCGTAAGCAAAAGAGGAAGGACCTCCCCGAAGCCGGACATCGACGAGAATGTTTTGCCAGTATCAGCGGTGACCTGGTATGGGACAGCACCCACAGAAAACGCGTCGATCTTGTCGAGGTGCTGCCATAGTGCTTTCTGGTCCACCAGCGTGGGAAGTGCAATCGTTTCTGGGAAGTCTTCCCTCGAGTAGAAGAGGGAGTAAACCGAAACATCACAGGTGACCTTGAGTTGCTTCGCCTTGCTCAGAGAGATGAGCAAGAGGTCGTCATTGGTTTGGACATCCGTGACATGAAGGCTGCGATTGTACAAGCTAGCCAATAGGAGGATGGAAGCCAGCTCGGACCCCTTGGCGTTGGTAATAATGATCTTCTCCGGAGGCCACGAAGTAAAGTGGGCCGCAACAGCCGACAGAGGTGTACTTCTAGGAACGAACAGCGCTTTCGTTTGCGAATGGACTTCCTCAACCAGACTCTGGACGTTGGTGGCTGTTGCCGTGATGCCAAGCGCGTAGTTACAGTGAGCAGAACCAGCGAGATTCCGTTGGGCCCGCTCCAATGTTCGGAGATCAGAAATCATGTTACTTGCACCAGCGGGAAGGATGATGGTGGTAGTGAAACCAGCCGCCACCGAGGCTTCAGTGACGCAAGCCAAATCCTTGCTGTTGGGGGTTGTCAAATCGGGAGCGAAGGCGGCAATATTCACGAAACCGGGGAAGGTATGGGTGCGATGCGAGCTCTTGGAATCAATACTAGAGACCTCCAAGGGAAGCTTGCGAACAAGCGCCTCAGCAAGCATCTTGGCGTTCTTGACATTCGTGATAAGCGGTACGGCGTAGTCGATAGCCATACGACGAGTGTGATATCCCTTGCTGGTGTAACTGGCAGGACGGCGATAGTGGTTCTTAGAAGGCAAGTTGATGTACATATCGATGAGGTTGTTGGCGAGATGCTGTGTCAAAGAATACTCTGACTTCTGATTCGAACGGTCATCTTCTCCAAGCATGTCAAGGTACTACAATGGACGGATTAACAACCTCGCCCCTACATGATGATGATAAAAGCCTACCTTGCAAGGAACACCATGTTCAGTCAAGAAATCTGCCGTACCTGACGTGGCGAAGATATTGTACCCAGCAGCACTTAGCTTTTGCACCGAAGGCAACAATTCCAACTTCTCCCTATAACTTCCAACCGAGAACAAAATGTTCTTTTTCGGGAGCACGATGCCCGTCGAAATCAATGCCTTGAGATACGCTTCATACTTGTCACGACCAAAGCAGGCTACTTCACCAGTCGAAGCCATTTCGACGCCCAACACCGGGTCCGCGCCCGACAATCGACTGAAACTGAATTGTGGTACCTTGACACCAACGTAATCCGCAGGAAGCCCAGCATCAGGATATGGTTCCACCGGCAATCCCAACATGACCTTGGTCGCCATCTCGATTGCGTCAATACCCGTGACCTTTGACACAAAGGGGAAAGAACGAGCAGCGCGGAGATTGCATTCAATGACCTTGATCTCATTGTTCTTCGCGATAAACTGGATGTTAAATGGGCCGGTGACGTTGAGGGCATTGCCAATTTTAGCAGTAGCCTCTTCAATCTGGCGAACAGTCTGTGGGTCCAGATCCTGTGGCGGGTGAATAAGGGTGGCATCACCAGAGTGGACGCCAGCATTTTCGACATGCTCCGAGATATAATGCATAATCATCTTCCCATCCTTCGCAACGGCATCCATCTCAATCTCCTTGGCTTGTTCAATGTACTTGGAGATGACAACAGGGTGATCACGCGAGACCTCAGCAGCTTGTGTTAGGTAGTTGGCCAAGTCATGGCCAGTAGAGACAACGTTCATCGCCGCGCCTGACAGGACATATGATGGGCGCACAAGCACTGGGTAGCCGACCTTGTCACAGAAAGCTGTAGCGTCCTCGAAACTAGTCAACTCCTTCCACTGCGGTTGATCAACACCGATCTCGTCAAGGAGACGCGAGAACTTATAACGATTCTCGGCAGTGTCAATCATCTCTGGGGAGGTACCGTATATCTTGACGTTCTGGCGGTAAAGAGGCAAGGCGATGTTGTTAGGAGTTTGACCGCCCATGGATAAGATAACGCCGCGAGAATGTTCAGTATCGTAGATATCGAGGATAGTTTCCAGGCTGATGTTCTCGAAATAGAGCCGATCAGCCTCGTCGTAGTCGGTGCTCACGGTTTCGGGGTTGTAGTTAACCATGACAGTGGGGAACCCTTGCTCGCGAAGAGTACGAATAGCGCGGACGGCACACCAGTCGAATTCAACAGATGAACCAATGCGGTAGACGCCAGAGCCAAGAACCATGACACCACGATCTCCAAACTGGACATCATGCTCGACGGCGTTATAAGTGGTATAGAGGTAGTTGGTGAAAGCGGGGAATTCAGCAGCAACGGTATCGATTTGCTTGACAAAAGGAGCAATACCGGCTTCCTGGCGTATCCTGCGGACGGCCAACTCTGTTGATCCCAAGCAAATCGCGAGCTGACGATCGGAGAACCCAAGCTGCTTAGCTTGACGAAGTAGGGTTGGGGAGATGTTCGAAACATTGTATTCGCTACAGGGACCATCAATATTCAATTCAAAGTGAATGTACGAGGGACCAACCCAAGGCGCTTTTCCATCTGGAAAATATAGTAGAGCTTCGTCAAGAACCACTTATCGATGTTGGTCATCTGGTGGACCTTGTCGACGCTGTAGCCACGGTGGAATGCAGTCGAAATGGCAAAAACGCGCTTGTCCGTGGGGTTGATCAACTCCTCATCAATGTCCTCGACATATTCATTCTACGACACTCCTATAAGCCACAAGAATCCACAAACAGGACAATTGTACTCACCTTGGCGAACCCAAGGAACTGGTCATCAATCGCCCTAATCGCCTTCTGGATCGTCTCCTCAAACGTCCTTCCAATGCTCATAACTTCACCAACACTCTTCATGCTGCTGCTCAGAAGTCTGCTAACACGATTGAACTTCTTGAGATCCCATCTGGGAATCTTGACGACGCAGTAATCCAAGCTGGGCTCGAAGCATGCGCTAGTAACCTTGGTCACCGTGTTTTTGATCTCGTTAAGGGGAATCCCAAGACCGAGCTTAGCAGCAATGAAAGCAAGAGGATAACCGGTGGCCTTGGAAGCCAAGGCGGAGGAGCGTGAGAGACGCGCGTTCACCTAGCAGAATATTCAACATGAAGACCTGATGCCAAGGGCGTAACCCACCTCGATGATGCAGTACTCGCGCGAAGTGGGATTGAGGGCGTATTGGATGTTACATTCGCCGATAACACCAAGATGGCGAATCACGTTGATGGCAGTGGTACGGAGCATGTTGTAGTCCGAGTCGGAGAGCGTTTGAGAAGGTGCAACGACGATGGAGTCTCCAGTATGGATGCCGAGAGGATCGAAATTCTACAAGCATTTTTGAGAAACGAACACCCCAAGCCAAAGGAGTTGCTCACTTCCATGTTACAGACAGTGATGCAGTTATCTCTGCAATCACGAACGACCTCATATTCAATCTCCTTCCATCCCTTCATACTCTTCTCAACCAGGACCTGGGGACTCGTGGCGAAAGCCTTAGCACACAGAGCACGCAGCTGAGCCTCGTTCTGGGCGAAACCAGATCCAAGGCCACCAAGTGCATATGCAGCCCGAACAATGACAGGGAAACCAATGGTCTTAGCAGCGATGACTGCCTCCTCAATGTTCGTAGCCGTGCAACTCTGGGCGCACTTCTCTCCAATTTCCTCCATGGCACTGGCAAACAGCTGCCTATCCTCTGTCGTGATGATTGTCTCAATCGGTGTGCCCAGCACCTGGACACCAAGCTCAGCAAACTCGTCCTTCAGTTTGACACCGACATTCAAGGCGGTCTGACCACCAAATGTAACGTAGATACCATCGGGCTTCTCGTATTTGATGATTTTTCGAACGAATTCGGGAGTCACGGGGAGAAAGTAAACTTTGTCGGCGAGACCCTTGGATGTGGCGATAGTGGCAATGTTCGGGTTGACCAAGATCGTATAGATGCCCTCCTCCTTTAAGGCTTTGATGGCTTGAGAGCCGGAGTAGTCGAACTCCCCAGCTTGACCAATGGACAGGCCACCGGAGCCCAGGATGACAACCTTGGAGACGTTGGCGCGGGGTACGCGCTTGTCATTGTCCTCCTTCTTGCCACCAGGCATTCGTATAGGCACAAGGTTGTTGGCCTTGGCACAATCCTCCACATTTTGAATGAAGACGTCGAAGAGGAATTCGGTATCACGGGGACCGGGAGTGGATTCGGGATGGAATTGGACGGAGAAGAACGGCTTGTCCTCGCAGTAAATGCCCTCGTTGCTACCATCGTTTGCGTTTTTGAAAAGTTCCTTCCATCCAGTTGGAAGTGTCGCAGTGTCGACCTGGAAACCGTGGTTCTGGCTAGTGATGTAGCAGCGACCAGAAAGCGCGTCTGTGCATGGAATGTTGTGGCCACGATTTCCGTATTTCATCTTCGAGGTCTTGGCACCAGCAGCCAACGCCATCAGCTGGTGTCCAAGACAAATACCAAAAATCGGGCGGTCCGCCCTCTCCATCGCTCTCGAGAGTCGACCAATTGTCTCTTCAACCATAGTAGGATCACCAGGTCCATTAGAAACGAAGAGTCCATCGTACGGTTCAGGATCGGAGAGGAAATCGTAATTCCAAGGAACAACTTTCAGTTCAACACCGCGTTTGGTAAAACATCGGACTTGGTTATATTTCATGCCAACGTCAACGGCCAAGACACGTAGAGGTCGGCCAGAAGGATGAAGGAGAGGCATCACAGTTGGCTTGAAAAGGCGAGGGGCAGGAATTGACACGCAGGAGACGAGATTGTTTTGATTGGGATCGGAAAAGGGGATATCGATGTAGTCCTCACGCCAAGAGTAGGGAGTGGAAGGGACAGAGGGGTGACTGGACAAACGAGACAGCGGAGTGGAAAGAGATCTGGGCCGGCCAACTCGAGGTTCACCTGAGTGAGCGAGGACTCTCCCCAGCATGGAGCCTTTTTCGCGAATTTTTTTGGTAAGAGCACGGGTATCGACACCATATAGAGCAGGAATTCCGTTTTCTTTGAGCCATGTAGAAAGAGAAGAATTTGCGAAAAAATGGCTGTAGTCTTGAGAATAGTATCCAACGATAAGCGCGGCGACGTGGATGCGCGAAGACTCGAATTCCGAGGGCAGGTCATCCAGAAAAGGATGACGTTCAGGGACGCCATAATTACCGATCAGGGGGTAAGTCAGCACCAGAATCTGACCCTCGTAGGAGGGATCCGTGAGTGATTCTGTGTACCCAACCATGCCTAAAGAAATCTCAGCAGCGTGATAAAAACTAATCCTGTGAATACTGGACCTGTCTGAAAGACACATTCGCCAGAGACGCTCTTCTTCTCCGCACCGAAGCTGATACCACAGTAGGCGGAGCCATCTACAAGCTCTAGAACACCATCGACAACTTCAGCGGCATCTCCGTTCAGCGAAGCGGCAGTTACTGGTGGAGCGGGGATGGTGAAGTTGCTAGCAGAGCGAATGAGGGCAGGACGGAGAGCATCGAGATTTCCGTTTGGGACAGGAGATTTTTGGGCCATGGCACGTCGTAAATTAGAACAGTAGCAACGTCGTCTTCCTCACCACTCGAATTTGAGAGCGTCGAATGCGAGTGGAGAGGAAGAGGAGAAGAAGAAAAAGTGTAAAGATCTAATCTACCAAATTTCATTGTTTGGCCTTGTGTGGCATCGATCATATATATCTTTGAACCGCTATCTCGCACGCAAAGAAGTGGAAGTCATCGTGCATTTCGAGGAACCACTATTATGTTCTAGGGACAAAACGAATACTGAACTTCAAACTTTGGGAAGAAACCAGCCAAGGCAGCGTTTGCCATTCTGAAAGCAGGTAAATGATCGTGCTTCCTCCATCGACGTTCGGCCCCATCTCTCGGCCGAATAAAGTCCTCTCGGAAATGGTTCATCTATAAATTCAACTACTTTAAACGTCCAAAATTTGATATGGCTTCAGGACGCTGCTGGGAACGTCCTGAAGCCTCGATCAACGTCTGTACATTGTAAGCGAGGGACAATAATATTTGGACACGGAGTATCTGATCCTCCTACCTGCAACAACCACACGTCAAGCAGTCCACGATTGTTGCGAGGCATCCGGAAATCCCTGTCCGGCCTAAATCAGCCCTCGAACATGATACAAGACAAAAGAGACACACATCCTATGATGCACTCAAGGCACCCGACAACGGCGCCCACGATATACGTAATAGCACCTGCAATGCATTCAAATATCGCTACATGATGTCTGTGAGTGTCAACCAATAGCGAAAGTCACTTGAGCCTCACCCTCGAAACAAGAGACTATCGCGCTATCTCGGATTAGAGGAACCGTACAATCGGAGAGCCTTACTAGTTGCTCACATACCCCATTGTTAATGAATGTTACAGGCTTGATCCACCACATGAGCCAGTGGGACCTCTTATACTCCTCTGAAGAGTTCATGGCTCCAAGATGTTGGTACTAATGACGCCATGGCGTGCGCCTAAAAGATAATTATACTGTACATGCTCGGTACTAGTATAACAGTGCTACCAAGGAAGAGCCCCTAGAAGGCAGTTAACAACAAACAGATCCCAACAACTACGTCATAGGTCATATATATGTTATGTTGCAAAGTGTACGCGTTGCTTGGATGTTGTTCAAATATCAAGGGACTTGAACAAAGCTGAACTCGCCAGCTCTAACAAGTGATCCGGGTCGAGATGGACTCGGAAACAGCGGGTGCTGGCTTGCCCTCGATACCCTACTTCACCCCACCTTTGTGCTCCCCCTTGCTCTGCTCGTCACATGAAACGTCACATCAGCCGAAGGCACAGAGCTCGAGAGTCTGTAGCACTACAGGACCCAGGCAGGCGTGACAAGTACCCCGAATTTGTATCTGTATCTCTCGCTATGCATCGAATTAGAACACGAAAAAGGTTGGAAATTGTAAGCAAGAACACATGGGGAAAGTATGAGACCGAAATAAGCATGGGAAGGGGAAAAGCGCAAAGCAGGGGGAGGGTGAAGCACGGTAGTTTGGAGATGCCGGCCAAAAAAGTCATGGTGGGAACTAGAAAATCCTGAAGTGCTTTCTACCTCGCGGAAACTGCCACAGCAAAACTTCCCTGTAGCACAAGGCCGGCAACATTGGCGGAGGTGAAGGTAGAAGCAAGAGAAAGCTGCACGGCAGAAATCCTCTCCCCATGGTCATACCAGATCGAACCCACTTTCTACCTTATGGATTATCTAATGTTGAATAAAACCATGCCGATCAACTCATCCAAGAAGGCCAATAACAGTAACTAAACCACGAAAGCAATCCCATGGCTGTTCGTTTTATCATTGCGCAAATGACCCGGTTCTCAACGTCGAGCTGAGTAGGGCTCCTTTGAAGACATCCTTATAATCCTATTGCATTTTCCATGGCCCGGCTATGGCAGAATCCCTTTCATTTCGAGGAATAAATCTCTTCCTGTATGTAACATAAAACAAGGTCTATTATTTGCGCCTCCCACGACTGGCTAGCTTTCGACAGAGAACGAGTCACTGGCTGAATGTTCGCCAAATACGCGCCGTGAGATGACCTGCGGTTTTCGCATGACGGTTGTCAAGTATCACAGCGCCTGGTGCAAAGGCCGTCAACCACAAGATGTCTGTCATTCTGAGAACTGATTTGCTCACGGAAGCACAACCCCTCGAGTATAGTCGATGCAGAAGCCTGCACGTTGCAAGCGGACTGTACTGAAGGCACTCTTAACTGGAGTGGCACTTCACACCCGCGGTTGTCACGATTGGCTGCAGAGCGGAGTCCCTCTTGACTAGCACCTCGCCAAGGTCGAGTGGATGCTCTACTCTAGAAGCTGAATTATCCGAATGAACGGCAATCCCACATGGTATTGAAGTTTGGGAGATAGTTCCCTAAGTGTAGGACCCGATGCCGACAAACGTCAAGCATCACGATCTCGAGGGACAATCTCCAAGCTCCAGGCTCGTGCATGACCAAAACGCACATCCCCCAAAAGCGAGATTAATCTCGTCTGAGAATCCAACCACTTCCTATCTGTTATAAACCGCAACCTGAAAAGCCAAAGCGAGAAGGGCGGTCAAGCGTTAAGCAGTTGACTGTATTTATGTGCATAGAACAGGAGCCCAATCCATCTTCCTATCAGTGGTCTCTGATTCCGAAGTCTCTGGTAGCATCCAGTCGCCTAGGGGTTGATGTTGAGAGGAGTGCAGCCGATAGCAATAATCCCACCCTGAAACCACCAATCAGCATCCACACATCCTTGCTAGATAGCAAAGCGTAAACACTCACGAAGCTCACAGCAGACCGGTTGGGTGGAGCTATCAAGAGAGGGTAACAATAGAACATCAGCACAGTTCTAAAAAGGGATAGGATGTTCTGGGAGAATCGCCAATCACACGGACCCGACGAATCAAGCTCAAACACTCGATACTGCGTCCACCGGCTGTTCGTCGGTAGCCTCGAATGATGTGCGGTTGAGTTCGACTGGTTGAATTCCAAGAGGTTGGATAGCTGAACAACTGGGAGTGTTTGTTCAACTGAAGATTCTGACCAACTTCATCCTTGTATACTTTTATACCGCAAAACCTGCCAATATGCGAGTACATTTCAACTTGCTGTTGGAGGGTCAGTTGACCAATAGTCATCTGAATCGCCTGAATACCCATGTCAACTCGATCCGAGAATGATATCCCACATGCTTCATTTTTTTTTTTTTTGCGAGACGGGAACTCAAGACCAAGCTTTCATGTGTCCCTTTGATGCATCTGGGGTGAGGAAGTAAAGGGCTCAGCACATGAGACATCAACCGTGCGCACAAAAGGGTATTATTGAGTACTTCCGCCAAATAAACCGATTAAAAGACTTGTTTGCATTTACGGGATCCGCGGAAGAAAAAAGAAATGGTTGGAAGAAATCATCAACATGCGTATATAGTAAAAGGTCGTAACACAGCAAAGGAAACCGAGGGATATGGTGATGTACCGGAAATGATACCAGCTTTGGGAGTGGGCGAAGGAAAATATTTTAAACCTCTTCTTCCTGTGGTTCTTCCTCATATTCACCCTCCTCCTCGACACTGATAAACGGTCAATCAGCCAGAGTTGGCGAAGCACAGTACACGAACACTCACGTCGCATCTTGGTATTGTTGGTATTCAGCAACAAGGTCCTGCATGTTGGACTCCGCTTCGGTGAACTAGAAAAGATCTGAGTAATAATTCCAGCTAAACACCTACAATGCAACGCACCTCCATTTCATCCATACCCTCCTGGGTATACCAGTGCAAGAAGGCCTTCCTCTTGAACATGGCAGTGAATTGATCACTGACACGCTTGAACAATTCCTGGATAGCAGTTGAGTTACCCAAGAAGGTAACAGCCATCTTGAGACCTCGGGGAGGGATGTCACACTGAGCAGTGAGAACGTTATTGGGAATCCACTCCACGAAGTAAGCAGAGTTCTTGTTCTGAACGTTCTGCATCTGCTCTTCAACGTCTTTCATGGCGACCTTTCCACGGAAGACAGCAGCAACCTGAGGACATATGAGTAATAATTTAATAAAGCTATGACAGTCACGCTCACAGTCAGGTAGCGTCCGTGCCTTGGATCCGATGCAGCCATCATGTTCTTGGCGTCAAACATTTGTTGAGTTAGTTCAGGAACAGTCACGGCACGGTATTGCTGGCTGCCGCGAGCGGTCAGGGGGGCGAAGCCAGTCATGAAGAAGTGTAGACGAGGGAAGGGGACTATGAATTACAGCGATCAGGACCAGGGAACGACAAGGAGGTGAAGAAAAATCATCATACCCATGTTGACGGCCAATTTCCTCAGGTCAGAGTTCAACTGACCAGGGAAGCGCAAACAAGTGGTGATACCAGACATGACAATGGAGACCAGGTGGTTCAAGTCACCATAGGTGGGTGTCGAGAGCTTCAACGTCCTGAAGCAGATGTCGTAAAGGGCTTCATTGTCGATACAGAAGGTTTCATCCGAGTTCTCGACAAGTTGATGGACGGAAAGAGTTGCGTTGTAGGGCTGGCACAGTATAAATATGTATACATCAAATGGAGGGACAGAAGTTCATACCTCAACGACGGTGTCTGAAACCTTTGGACTGGGAACAACGGAGTATGTACACATCATCCTGTCCGGGTATTCCTCGCGAATCTTGGAAATCAGAAGGGTACCCATACCAGCACCGGTACCACCGCCGAGCGAGTGCGTAATTTGGAACCCTGAGAGAACATGAATAGATATTACGAGTCTCGAAGACGTAAACTCACCTTGAAGACAATCAGTCCCCTCAGCCTCCTTGCGTACGACGTCCAGAACGGCATCAACGAGCTCAGCTCCTTCAGTGTAGTCTAGAGGGGTAAGAAATGTCAGTAAATGCTTATCCATATTTGGTCAGGTGACTGATATGAATATTGCTCGGCAACACTCGTTCCACGATATAACGGTTTACAGTATTGGCGATCATGGACCGATGGATGACTTCCAAGGAAGTGATACGCGTAAAAAGAACAAAGGATGAGCAAACACTTACGTCCTTTGGCCCAGTTGTTGCCAGCACCACTCTGGCCGAAAACGAAGTTGTCAGGGCGGAAAAGGTTGCCCAGCGGCCCAGATCGAACAGAGTCCATCGTTCCCGGCTCAAGGTCAACCAAGACTGCACGTGGAACGTACTTGTTCGCGCCGATCTCGTTATAGTAGACCGAGATGCGCTCAAGTTGAAGATCGTTGTTGCCCTTGTACAGACCATCCCGCTCAATACCATGCTCATCTGAAACAACCTCCCAGAACTTGGCACCTGTGGACGAAAGGGTATACCCATCAGCGAGATGGTGAAGAAGGGAAGAAATCGATACACACCGATTTGGTTACCGCACTGTGGACGCGAGTCGAGAAAAGGCGATGAGAAATGTAGAAGGCACGTCAAATATACAAAACATACCTGGCCAGTCTGAAGGTGGACGATTTCACGCATGCTACAAGGATAAAGTCAGTACATCCGAATTTATCAAGCGAAGTGGTACGACAAGGCAACACGCCAAATGACGCGTTCGAAAGGGGTTGATAGGCCATATATCGCGTTGTGTAGCATTGCCAGGACAAGAAGAATACTCACATTAAGGATTATGAGGGGTAAGAGAAGTGAAGAGGTATGTCGCTTGAAGGAGGTGGATTGAGCACGAAGGCAAGAAAATATGTAGGGGTTGGACTAAGGGTGGATTTGAAAATTTCAAAGTCAGATTGATACCCCGGTGGCGCGTGCGCAATTGACTCCTTCCCCAACATCAAAATTGTTTACCCTCCTCGCCGCTGCCTCGTGGGCAACTTATAGGCGATGTTACCTACTCAGATGCAAGGCTGTGTTTATTGGATTAAATCTCGTCCATCTCACCTCGATATTGTTCCTCGTGAACAACAATGTCTTAGCTTGGGTTGCTCTCGCCAGTCGGCTTGGATGTAATATATGCACGGCTTGTCCAAGCAATTACGGTTGATACGCGAGCGCTCTGAGACGCCAACATGTCAGGGGAGTTCGACCCGACTCTTCGCGTCGCGCAGTGTTTTTGGTTGGACTCCTACTGGACCCTCATAGCGTCACGGCCATATTCGACCGCGAGTTGGCCCGCATTTAGTTCCAATTTTTGTCTTAGAGTCGCTCGCTAGAGCTCCATCATGACCCAAAACCTTGAATGATTATGATGAAGCTCCTGGATATCAATGTCCGACCGTTTGGCACGAGGATAAGTCCCAGTCATTTGTTTCCGGCTCATGTTACGCGATTACGTTGCAGCAACCTTATTAAACTTCATTACCCTCACATTCTGGTGCATTTCATTGCAACTGCGCGAAATGACAGGTCACCTAAGTTTACAGGCTACAGGTTGATATTGATCGGAACGCAGCCGATGGCAATGAGGCCGTTCTGGGAATGGCCATAGTAAGTAACCCATCGACAACCGAAATCACTTAAGTTATTTCACTCATGAAGTTGTTGTTCTGGCAGCAAACTGGTTGAGTGTGGCACTCATTTTGACCGATACCCAAGATGTCGATGGGTAAGCAAGTGATTCCCCGGATATGTTGATCAAATTCGGGAGACCGGATACCAAAGGGAGGAGTTCATACACCAATGCTCGACGCCCTGGAGAACAACACCAAGGAGGACCAAGAAGGCACCAACGAGACTGCGGTCGGACTATTCTTTGTTAATATTTCATTTGCAGTTAGCCTTTGACGTGGACGTACCCTTTCAAGGGAGTTACAGCATTGCAAGTTGCCGGTCCCACATTGCGAGGCAGGAAGAGGAGTTGGGACAGGCATATTGGATTGAACGCAATAAGTAGGAGGTAGTGTGGACATACAAGAGCAACAGTGACAGTCGTCGTCGCGGCAGCGAAGACCGTGAAAGTGAGGAGTAAGACCAGGAGCGTGCGGTGGGATAGAAGCGAGCATTTCTCTTTGACACAAAGAACTGCAAAATCTGCCGAGTGAAGATTGCTGGAGTTATGTCGTTTATATCATACGGGCTTTGGCGCCCTGCGGCCATACCAGTCCAGTGAGCCGTAAGCTGAAAAACGAGACGAACCTTCAAAATCAACCCCTCATTACATGTGCCGTGGAGCGGAATGAAGTTCGCCTTAACATAGAAGACAGTATTCTCGACAAACATGAGAACCGTCACCCCTCTGAAAGAGATCAATAGAATGCCGTCAACCAGAGCATCACCCGTCGAGAGCCTCTGCTGAGCCTCAACCGTAGTGCTTCTTCCGTTGACAATTTCCAGGAGCTAATCGACCCCCGCTGTTCCTTGTCATATTGGTATCGAGAACATCCAGGCAAATGAAGATTTTCGCGAGAATATTCACCAATACCCATGTTTATCTCCACGGTGCCCTGAAAATGCCGTCAAAAGATCTGACAATCCACAAGATGCAATCAAACTGTGAGCAACTGGTTCCGGGATGTTTTGCGTCGTTTTCCCGACCAGTGGGAATAACAAGTCCACTCACCGTCCTTTCTAAGTCCCTCGTTCGAAGTCAGCCAAGGACTTCGGTTATTAGAATACGATTATCGATCGCGGCGGCCGCGAGAACTTACCTGTGACGCTGAGGTCATATTTCTTCGATTCGATAACTTAACAGGATGGGCTGCCCAGGCTGTTGTCCACATCAATACCCACAACTGACTTGTAAGCCATAGCCTACCGCGAAGGGTGGCAAGCGGCTTTTGGAATCAGTGCAATTCACTCCCTAGCGAGCCTTTTTAGGAACTTCTGAATCTCAATTCCCACCATATGTCGGGCCTCCCGATCCGTATCTCCTCACCAACATCGTTCAATTCCTTAGAACATGTTCTGCTTCTCATCCATCACCTTAGCCCGAAGGAACGCTTAAAAGTTACATTTGCTTCTGGAAGTCCCTCTATCCCCGTCCTTCCCCTCGGATTTGTATTTCTACTAAGCTGATATAATCTGACTGACTTCACAGATAGTCATGGAACCAGGCCTCTGATGTCTGGTTCACACTCCATTGTCTCTCTGAAATCCTGAATGTCGAATCGTCGGACGGCGGGAACTTAAGTTTGTCTTCGGCCATAGCAGAAACATGCGATCCATTATACACAAGTACAAGATATAACTGCTGATAAAAGTCCCGAAAAACCCAAGTCCACAGTCGAATAGCGATATAGAACAAAGCGAACACGTCGAAAACAACAGGTGTACATCAGAGGGGGGTAACACTAATAGGGTATTTTATCATACGGAGTCTTATACACCCATGGAGGGTATCCCACAACGGCTTGATACGCTGCCTCAGAGGACGACGAATGTTGAGTGAGCCTCTCGTTCCGCTTTCCCAAGAGCGAGAGCATAGCTTCATCCCGACCCATACCAGGAACACCCTCGTTATACAGATCATCTGCAACGATGGCTCCCGTCCTCTTATCTAAACGGAACTTGATGCCATCCAACTTCTTCTCTAGCTGTGTTGCATCATCATAAGGAAGCAACAATTCTCCGAAGCCAGAGCGCGCAGTCAGCGCTGTGATGGATGCGATACTTCCGGGCGGGGCAGCAAGGATCAAGTTCCTCCGTTGGCGGTAATTGATGAAATGGACGAAGGTTCCCGTAATACCAATGGCAACGAGGCACATGGCCAGGAAATGGCCAGGAAGGGGGCTGATGCGAAGCCTTAGCATTCTTTATGATATGACAAGGCCAAAAAAATAAACTCACTCTATCCAAAGCCTGGGAAAAAGAGAAGTGTTTTCCCCAGGTATAGTGCTATTATTCTTCAAGAAGTATATGGTCTTAGCGGATACAGCGAGGTGTCGCGTCTGTTCATTTCCAATCAATGATACATCTGTAGAGTGAGAGAACCCTCCTACTGACATAGATCTGACTTGTCACATCCAACATCCCATTAGGAAGGTCGAATATTCCTTGCAGTCCTTCTGGCTTCTGAGACGCTGCGCGGAAAATGGTGCCAGAAACACCCGAAGCAATGGCGCTCGCGCGTGCTTGAATGAAAGTGTCATTGGAGGGATTGAAAATCAGACTGCGGGAGTGGAATGAGGAATAGCCGAGCTTAAGAACCCGAGACTCTTACCCGTTGAAAGCCCTTCCGTTGTTTGGTGGACCCGTCACGTTATTCGGCGTGTCAAATTCAGTTGTCAGGGTGCAACTGTCAAGTCTTCCATCCTCAAGGTGTGCGGTTGCTGTGACATAGAAGGGTTGTATGGTCGGAGTACAAAAGATTGTTCTTGCTTCTGCGGTCCCATTGTCTCGTGTGTGGAAGAACCTGAATTTCCGGTATGATTTAGTGACTTATAAGATGGAAGAGTGATAACACACCAGAACATAACTGGTTGGAAGTTCAAGTCCAAATCCGCAGTATTCAAACAATTAGCGGCAACTACACCATACTGTTGAGTGGCTGCCTATCCCAACTATCAGGAGGGCCCCTTCCTCAGAGTTTAGGGAACCTACCGTCGGGTTGAATGAAAAAGGTTGCGAAGGCACACAACCTTCAACCGAAGTCGAGTTCAAGGTGCTTGAACCGTCGGGTCTTGGTATCACGTCAACGCTACGAGCCGGGTTGGCACAATTCACCTTGGTGGTAATTGCGGTTGTGTTCACGGATAGAGTTCCATTCAAACCAGGTCCTTTCGGGAACTACAAGATACCCATTAGCTAGAGCTTTATTGATCGCGAAAATACTCACCATAAATGCAGTGGTTGCCCAAGTTTGGAACACGAAAGGCGGGTCTCCCAATCCATGAAGGGATGCTGCTTCAACATACCCAGCAGCGGCCAGAAATCCGGTAAGCTGGTCTATGTTGTCTGCCAAACCGATTTCCTCCATACTTGTTACGTTCGAGCCTAATTCATTTTAAGAAGAGAGCTCGTAAAGAGGTCAAAAAGTCCCTTACGGTCAGTCTGGGGAGTTTGCCTAATTTGAAAAATTGAACCAGCTTGACCAGATCAATGAGTAACAGCATAAGGACAGGATCGAGTAACTCACCCAGTGGTTGGAAAGCATATGTAATGAAAGCCGTTAACGAGGAAAAGAAAAGAACACGATGTTTGTACTTGAGAGCACGAAACAACGCAAAGAAAGGGCTATTTCGGTCTTAGACGGGTCCTTCTGCTAGAGCAGGTCGCTTACCCTAAGTCGATCTGGGTGCGAAAAGTCAGTAGTAGTCCAGAACAGATCCTTCCAAGACCTACGTAATCGAGTAGCAAGCTTTCTTCCGCCGGGGCATTTCCTCTCTGAAGGATAACGTACGGCTGATGTGATATATCATGAGCATTTGTATTATTTGAAAAACACATGAGCCCACCTGAAACCATCGCAACACCCAGTCGTGTGATCGATATAGGACAGCGAATGGAAGAATGATTCTAAAAACCTCGGTAAGCAGAAGTTGCATAAAATACCCCCGTTGTTGCATGAGCCATGCTGAGAGGGATGGTCATTCAATAGCTTTGGGAGTGGCGTGCAGTAGATTATGGGTTCCAGCGCAGTGGCATTTCTTTTTAACGTTAATTGACGGCTGAGTCCGCCATTTCAGATGAACCAGAACAATCTGGACTCCGCCACTCCTTCGGAATCTGAGGATAGTATGAAATGTCGACTCACAGTGTTGGAACAATGGACTAGAAGAAATGCGGGTCCTCAGACTGGGATCCGAAAGAGGAGTAAAGTGGAGACATACTGCGATGAACTGCCCAGACACCGCCCCGAAAACATTCACCGTCGGCACACTGAAGCCTGGAAGCAAAGCAACAGTCACATATCTTGAACATCCCGAAAGTAATATAGAAGATGGATGCTTGATTCTGTACCTCCACGATTACTCGAGACGTTTGTTGCAATTTCCAGTGCAACTCCCAGTAGTATAAAGCATATAGGTGTACCCAGGGTGAATATGATGTTCCCATAACCAGGTGACTAAGAGCACCATTGTGAGCATGTAGATAGGGTGACGCAAAGGGCGAACGCACGTATGGTTTAGGACGACGCAGTCCCACATCTTCAGGCGCAGGAATACTGTCGGTAGTTTCCCGGAATCGTTTGCTCCCAGTGCCACTGCTGTAGGGCTCTTCCGATACCACCACTACAGTAGGGGTCAGGCTCGCTTGAGATATTCCATGTCTCCGCAGTTTTGGCATTGTGGACAGGAATGAGCGCCTTTATCTGTAGAGAAAGTATGAGGAGCAATTGAGCCGTCGGCAAAGGTGATAGTAGGATGCAAGAGCATGCTGCAGCGACATGTACACATTGACACACCTTGACCTGATGGCCGATGCGAGACTTGACTGTTCGGGAATGGGCTGCTCAGCCACATCATCGCCAAACAGGCTATTTTTAACTCCGACCCTGGAAGCTCATCAAGTCCCACTGTTTTGCTATTCACCTGATGTTTACTTGGCGAAAGCATGATGAATGGGGTGTGTTCAAAAACACTACCCAAATATAAAGTCTGATTCGACACCTCAATGGAAGGCCAGAAGTCGATATTGTTCTGCCTTGTGGTGTATAAAAATAGAACATCTCGAACTATCGATGGTAGCATGGTAACCTTCATTAATCGCTATCGTAGTCTTTCTTACTGTCGTCGTCACCATTCCCTATCGGTTGGGTTGCTCTGGAGACTTGTACAATGTCATTCTGACCAAACCCTCCATCGAAGCCCTCTGGAACGGGAGTTAAAGATTGCTGCGGCGCGCTTGGCTGTGGTTTTGCGCGACTTCCTGAACCCATCATCGAAGCTCGTCGTTCACCAATCGCAGCTCCGGACACCACCGAAAACCAGGTCTGAAATATGTATCTTTGGAACAGAGTGGCCCACGCCACAGAGCGTACATGTGTTACAGACCAAGACTTACACTGCCAACACCCAACTTCTGAGCAATTCCTTCGAGGAACTTCTCGGTCTGGGACTCCATCATGGTCCAATAGAGTAGGTGAACATCCACGATATACATAAGGGCGAAAATCCACCGCCCGGGAGCCGAAGGGAGCGCTCGGACATGAGAACTTGGCGACTTCCGCGCGCCTGAAGACTCCATTTGGATCCACGAGGTTTTGAGTGCCTGGAATCACAAGGAAATGCTGGGAGTCACATTTTGCCTGAGTAAGTCGCTGAGTCCTGATCTCCATGTCGAGGTTGGACACCCAAATCGTGCAAAGCATTGTGCGCGAGTCGTTCGTTGTGCACCAGTAGAATCGTCGGTGCATCAGCATGCTCTGATTGAAATATGCTGAAAAACTGTTGCGCTAGCGACATTATCCGTTCTTGACTCTCAATCTGGATTGTTCCATATTCAAATGGCTGCGATTGCGTTGGTGACGTTTTAGAGTTTCGTGATGTAAGAGACAGACAAGGCTCGGGCGGCCAGTTCTAAGTAGCCGATCTTCTGCTCTTTTAAGATGAACTGCGGACCCCGGCTTCAAGGACAGTCGTGGGTCAAGAGCATCGCCTCAGCCCATCCGTAATCAAGAGGACGAGGTGCTTGTTGACACTCTTCGTAGTGACGGGAATCGATCGCCCTAAGGTTACATACAAAGGATCTAACGCGAACACGTTGGGTCCAAGAAAAACATCCGAAAGGGAATACACAGCTGGATTTACGTTTTTTTTTTTTGCAACAGGCGATGAAGCACCTAGTGGCGATGAGGAAATTCACTAAAGGATTCACACCTTCCATGCTCAAACTCTCCTCGCAAAATCTCCATCGGTGCTTGTTGGCCTGGCTGGTGTCCCAGGATTCCTCCTTTTTTTTTCCCTTTTTTTCCCCACAGTTCAGTAGCCGAGTTGAAGTAGATCGGAGAGACGAGTTCATAGTCGGTCATAGTAGTGAGTTTGTAAGGTTCGATGGTGTCGGCTTGGGTGTCTGCTAGATGTGATGTCGCTCTGCGTTTGATGTCTGAGGTGCTGCTGAGCATTTTCCTTCCTATTTGAATACGAGTTTCAGAACATGTTCGAGAGAATGATGATCACTAGGACAGAGCAATGAATCGGCCCTGCAAGTAGGGTGACCAGCTTTTTATCATCCCAATCGCCTTCGAACCTATTACCAAACTTGAGTTCTCGAATGTCAGCCACATGGTTGTTTACTGAAGCCTTGCCATTGAACGTCAGGCCTGAAGCCTCCAAATTGATGGTATCTGGTGGTTGGCGTGAAATGCTACATCCTGCATCTTGAAGATGAAGGACATGTTGATGCAGCTCAAGAGGTATAGCTAAGGGCCTATTTATATTGACTGATCAAATGCCGAAGGCTAGGGACACAAAAGAAATGAGAAGGCAGATTGAAAGATGGGAGTTTGTCACTTCGATTACATGAACCCAAGGGACGGGAAATTGTTTAGTTGATCATCGAGCTTCGGGTCAGGTAGAGGCAATCCGGAGCCGTCCATTGTCAGCCTTCCAGACATGTGTGGAATGGATTTTAGGTGGTTTTTTGCTCCCTAAAATTACTTTTGATCCCGGACCGTGGCTAAGATATGAGGACTGTCTACATTAGATAAAACAATGACCGTACCCTGCTTCAAATTATGAAAATTATGATACTCAAATATCGTGATCCAGCAAAAAATGCGTTTGCCCTGGTTCGATAATGGAGGGGGATCCAGCAGTGAAGAAGTGTACCCACCACCCAGTTAGCATCAGCAGAGAAGGGAAGCTTAAAGGGACACAACTGGAGTTCGATGTTTTCTGTCTCATTGGCTTCCTGCTCACCTGACCCTGCATTCCAGATCCTCACCATCCCACCATACGATCCGGAGGCAACTCGCGTGCCGTCGGGCGAGAAAGTGACAGACAACACCCGATCCATGTGGCCCTCCAGCCGGGCTTCCTCCTTGCCTGCCCCTGCATTCCAGATCCTCACCGTCTGATCATCCGATCCGGAGGCAACTCGCGCACCGTCAGGCGAGAAAGTCACAGAGTTCACCAAATCTGTGTGGCCCTCCAGCCGGGTTTCCTCCTCGCCTGTTCCCACATTCCAGATCCTCACCGTCCCATCACTGAACCCGGAGGCAGCTCGCGCACCGTTGGGCGAGAAGGCGAGAGACTTCGCCGAATATATGTACATATCGCTGTTTAACCGGGCTTTCTCCTCACCTGTTCCAGCATTCCAGATCCTCACCGTGTGATCATCCGATACGGAGGCAACTCGCGCGCCGTCGGGTGAGAAAGTGACAAACCTCACCCAAGCCGTGTGGCCTTCCAACAGGGCTTCCTCCTTGCCTGTCCCGGCATTCCAGATCCTCACTGTCCGATCCCACGATCCGGATGCAACCCGCGCGCCGTCGGGAGAGAAAGCAACAGACTGCACCCAATCCCTGTGACCCTCCAACCGGGCTTCCTCTTTGCCTGTCCCCACATTCCAGATCATCACCGTCAGAAATGATCCGGAGGCAACTCGCGAGCCATCGGGCGAGAAAGCGATAGATGTCACAGATATTGCCGAACTCGTGCGGTCCTCCAACCAGGCTTTTTCCTCTCTTGTCCCCGCATTCCAGATCCTCACCTTCCCATCTTCCGATCCGGAGGCAACTCGTGCACCGTCGGGCGAGAAAGCGACAGAGTTCACATAACCTTTGTGGCCCTCCAACCGAGCTTCCTCTTTGCCTGTCCACGCATTCCAGATCCTCACCGCCTCACACGATCCGGAGGCAATTCGCGCGCCGTCATGCGAGAAAGCCACAGACAACACCGAACCAAAGTGGCCCTCTAACCGGGTTTCCTCCTCTCCCGTCCTCGCATTCCAGATCCTCACTGTCCCATCAGTCAATCCGGACGCAACTCGCGCGCCGTCAGGCGAGAAAGCGACAGACATCACTGAACTCGCGTGGCTCTCCAACTGGGCTTCCTCCTCGCCTGTCCCCGCATTCCAGATCCTCACCGTCCCATCCTTTGATCCGGAGGCAAGTCGTGTGCCGTCGGGCGAGAAAGCGACAGAGTACACTGAACCTTTGTGGCCCTCCAACCGGGCTTCCTCCTCACCTGTTGCCGCATTCCAGATCCTCACCGTCTGATCAAACGATCCAGATGCAACCCGCACGCCGTCGGGCGAGAAAGTGACAGACCACACCCAACTCGTGTGGCCCTTCAACCCGGCTTCCTCCTCGCCTGTCCCCGCATTCCAGATCGTCACCGTCGGACACGATCCTGAGGCAACTCGCGTGCCGTCGGGTGAGAATGCGACAGAGGTCACAGAATGTGCGTGGCCCTCTAACCGGGCTTCCTCCTCGCCTGTCCCCGCATGCCAGATCCTCACCGTCCCATCCTTTAAGCCGGAGGCAATTCGCGCCCCGTCAGGCGAAAAAGCGACAGAATAGACCTTCGAATCTCCACCCAGGCAGTGTTCCATCGGTCCCCAGGAGTCAGGTAAACCCATTACGACAATTCGTGGCCCCTTTATCCGTGCACCATAAACTTGACGCATTAAACACTTCCTCGGAATCCATATGAACGCTGACAGGTAAGCCTCGAAACAATGCTGTTGAATACCCTCGAAATTCATCCGCAGAAATCGACACGCATCATCAACGAGTGGCCGTAGATCCTCACCATCTATATTTTGGATGCGCTGCTATGACGTCAGCACATGGACTTTGCTCTCTCGTGATTAAAACTTACTGAGAGAACGGTGCTTGCATTGAGAAGCGACTTAATCCCTGTCCTCAGTTCACCGACAATACTCAGACACTCCATCCAATGCAGGAGGTGGGTTTTCAGGAAGTTGCGCAGGGCATCAATAACGGATGAGAAGGCTGGCGCACTTGAGTCGATGGCCTCGCTTAAATGGGTCGCCCAGTAAATGCACGCGTATTTGAGTGCTTCGGAGATTTTGTTGGCATCCTCAGGCGGGTTGGTTCTGTCCATACGCGAGGCAGTCAATTCTTCAGGGACCTCACAAATGTTATATTTGAGCGACCCATTCATGAGCTCGAGGCATCTGAGTGCAAGTTCGGCATGACCACGGGCGGGAAGGAGCGGGGAGAACGGGGAGAAACGTTTTGGTGGGCAGCGTTTGGGGTCAATGAGGAATTCGGGGAAGGATGCATGAAATGCGGAGACCGGGGCACTTTCTTCACGAGGAATGTGGATGACGGAGCTGAATGGTGATAAGTACGTCTTCGGTTTTGGTATCTTAGCCAATGCGGAAAGAGCCTTGAGCGATAACGGATGTTGTAGGAATATGACGAATGAGACGAGGGTCTCCATCTGTGACAATTCTTCTTCTTCTCGATAACCACAAGCTTGAGCAACAATACCTCCGTAGAGCTCATCAATGGGCAAGGTTTGCTGCTTACTCTTTGTGGGTTTGGTCAACAACGTGAGGCGCTGTTTGTAATTGCCCTCCCCGGCTCGAATATAGCGCACTGCCGTAGCCGCATAGACGAAAAGCTTCCCTGAGTCCTTGACAATTTGAGACAATTCGCTATCGGGAGGCCACCCATCCTCCTCGTCAGGATCACAGTCCCTCTTGATATCGTCCAGCGATGCTTTCACGTACATCCGGATGTCTCTCTCCACTATGCTTTTCTCGACCTCGTGAAGCAAGAAAGTATTGTGGGAACCCTTGGACGAATTGAAGGCGGTAGTAATGGAATGTTCGGCTCTACTGACGAGGAAGAACTTGAGGGGAAGGTCCGAAGAGGAATTGAGAATAACCCGGATGAGACGCTTTACGAGGTTCGGGTTAATACATTCGTCGAGAGCATCGATGACAACAATTTTGTAAACCCCGACCCGGCAGTTGACCGCCTTCCGCACTGGATCAACAACGAGTTTTCTAAACTGAACTTGCATGTCATTTGACTCCACCAAGTCCGGATCCTCCTCCAGGACTTTCACGAGCTCCGCAGTGACAGTAGGTGAACCCTTGGCAAGGCCGTGTGCGATACCTGGGATGATGTGGCTCGCATTCTTGGTTTTCTCTGAGGCTCGAGAGCAAAAGAAACTCGCCCCAAGCATCTGCCGTTTTTCCAAGAGCTCGCACAATGACTGCGCGATCGTCGACTTCCCGATGCCTGCCATTCCGGCAAGCCAGTGCACCTTAACACCCTCCTCGTCAGAAGCTTGGGCTACCAAGTCTTTGAGAACATTGACGCGTGTGCCAGGCATGCATCCTGTGGGATCACCATAGGCGGAGTGTCGGGTTTTATATGAAGCGCCCTCAGAACGAAGTTTGTCAATAAGACCTGTATTGATGTGAGAATCCCAAGCTGTCATTCTCAAGGAACAGCCTACCGGATTTCAGCGTCTGTCAATGGAATATATGAGGCTGAAAGCGCTTTCTCGGGCTCGGAATCACTTACTTGTGACGTGTTGAAGTGCATGTGCTGATTTTCGACTATTATCGGGTGATTGATCACAAAGTCGTGTGCATCTTTGAACATTCCTTGATTGTGCCCTTCAGGAAAAGCGAATTCAACATTCCATCCCAAGTCGTCACTCTTAAGGACCAGCCTACCAGACTTCAATATCTGTTAATAGAACGTATGAGGTTGAAAGCACTTCTTCAGGCACGAAATCACTTACTTGCGCCATGTCCTGTACGGTTACATTGGCGTGGGGTTGCATATCAATCTATGGAATGGGATGAGCACCATGCATGTAGGAGCACGGTCCGTAGTCTGAACGCCTACCAGGAAAAGATCGCAGGCACTGTTGAGACTCTTCAACATTCCTTGTATCATCCCCCCATCGTTCGAAACTTCAGCAAAGTGGGTCGCTAGGTACCGTTTTTGCAGGTCCTGGGTGGCTTTAACCAAGTGCTCGATAGCCCTGTGAGACCACCAAAGAAATGAGATGCGAAAGCAAGAAAGCGAGGCCAATACACACGTGGAGAAGCTTTGGACTCTGTCTTCAAACACATCCAATCCTCCTTCTTCTTTGTACCTTCGAACCAATGACAGGATAGCGTGCGATCTTACCTCGAGTCCTTTAAGCTCCTCCTGGTTCGTGGATACGCCCTGCCGATCGGAGCTTAATAACATGAATACAGTGGAAGTGGCTTACGCACATCAAAGATCTTGTGAAGTGTCAAGAACGCCGTGGCAGCAGTTTTCAGGGTGGGGCAGAGATCCGAACATTCCTCGAGTCCTTCTGCTAAGGCCACCAATCCATGAAGGACAGTGTTGTCCACAGCTTTCGCTTTCTCGAGCCGTGTAGGCGGGTTTTGCGGTGCGGCCGGAATCCGGACGAGCGCCTCATGCTCATTAACGGCGGGAGGTGCTAAGGTTTGGATGCTTGAGGGAGCCTGAGGGGTCGCAAGTGCAGGGTTAGATGGGTTTTGGGGCGTTGGGAGACCATGAGAAGCCCTTGCAGCCGGGGCAGAAGCGCCGTGAGCTACTGGGAGACCCTCAGGGGTCTCGGGAGGAGGAGAATGAGTTTTAGGTCTTGGGAGAACCGGTGTGGTTGCAGATGTGGGAGGTGTTTCGATTCTTAGAAGAACGGGAGATGCAGGAATCCCAGGGGCCAAGGTGCTTCTAATGAGTGCAGGGACGCTGTGACACTCCTGGCCTCCCACAGATTGTGTCGGCGTATCTCGCTTTCCTTCTTTGGAGAATTTTGAAAAAAAGGGCATTGTAAAATTGATAAGTGTAGGATGAATGTAAGATCAAAGGTGGTCAACGAACAAGCAGGATAGGGTAGGAATAGCCAGGGCTAATATACAGATTGGCATGTGTGGTGGTCTCAGGCGTTAGATTATCGATTAGCGCTCGGCATCCAAGTCCTGTAAAGTCTTCTGCCAATAACGTCAGTTTGGTGCCGCTCGTCCTGGACACTTGCTATCCTGTGCACCAGCGCCACCATTCTTCTTTTCGACTCCTGTCCCAGCCTCGCATTTCTAGCATATGCCAACTTTCCATTCACCGTATCGACACCTCCACCCACCGCAACATACACATATTCGAACATCCCACTCGGCCCAGCCACATTCAGACACATCAGCACCGCCACTCTTCACAGCTATAGTACTATATTTGTTTCTATATCATTTCGCTACATAGAGCCTCTCATAACCGCCGAATTTTATTTTCGCTCAAAAGTCGTTGGCGGTGTGATTCCGGCGATGCCACACTTCGATTACTCGCTCCCCGCCGTCTGCCACATCCATTCCCGTGTTCGACGTTGGTTCACATCTCGCTAAACCATCCCGTGGCTTCTGCACTTGATCACAGAATCACCGGAAAGCCCTTATTAAGCGTCTTCCGATGATCCCGACGTCTGAGGATACGCTCACCGGTGCCTCTGTTCTGACCTCCATACGACCTACTCCCCGCTTCGGGACTAGTGTATTACATATATAAGAGTGTCCCGCGTGACTGAGAGGGAATCTGCCCGTATAGTGAGTCTGACTCAATGCCTCGACGGAAGGCCAGAAGTTGATATTGCCCCGCCACATACATAGTGTAGTAAATATAGAGAATTTCTCCAACGGTAGTGTGGTAACTCTTCAATAATCACTACCGTAGTCTGTCTCGCTGTCGTCATCACCATTCCCTGTCTGCTGGGCTGTGTTGGAAACCTGGACGATATCATTCGGGTCGAACTCCTCGTCGGAGTCCTCTGGAGCGGGGCCCGAAGACTCCCTCGCAGCATTGGGTTCAGGTACCGTACGGCTCGCTGAAACCATCATTGAAGCACGTCGTTCATCGATCGCAACTCCAGATACCATGGACAGCCAAATCTGGAATATGTAACTCGAGAACAAAGTGAGCCACGGGATAGTGTGCATGAGCTACAGACCAAGACTTACACTGCTTCATTTCCAGCGCACCAGCTATTTCCGTCTTCCAGCACACCCAGGTTCTGAGCAATTCCTCCGAGGAACTTCTCAGTCTGGGACTGCATCATGGTCCAGTAGAGCGCTTGAACGTCCACGATATATACAGGGGCGAAAATCCGCCGCCCGGGAACCGAGGGGGATCTTCGAGTTGGGAGTGGCCGCCGAGCTGGACCGTCTGGGTCAGGTTTGACTCCTCGTGTTGGTGATCGCGATCGATCGCGGACTCGTTGTCGACGAGGGTCAACGTCATTTGTAAGGTTGCGACGGGGCGCTCGAATATGAGAACCTTGCGACTCCCGCGTGTCTGAAGACTCCGTTTTGATCTGGGAGATTTTAAGTGCGTGGAACCACGAGAGAATGCAAGGGGTTACCTTTTGCCTGAGTAAGTCGCTGATTCCTGACCTCCAGGTCAAGGTTTGGACACCCAATTCATGCAATGCATTGCGCGCGAGTTTTTCGTTGTGAACCAGTAAAATCGTCGGTACGTCAGCACGCTCTGATTGAAATATGTTGAAAAACTGTTGCGCTAGCGACATTATCCGTTCATGATTCTCAATCTGGGTTGTCCCATATTTAAATGGCTGCGATTGAGTTAGTCACGTATCAAAGCATCATGGTGTAAGAGACGGACAAGGTTCGGGCGACCAGTTCCAAGTAGGCGATCCTCTGCTCTTATAAGGTGAACTGCGGACCCCACCTTCAAGGACAGTCGTGGGTCAAGAGCATCCGCCTCAGCCCATCCGTAATCAAGCGGACGAGGTGCTTGTTGGCGTTCTTCGTAAGGACGGGAATCGATCGCCCTGAGGTTGCATACGAAGGATATGAAGCGAATGCCTTGTGTCCAAGAAACATCCGAGATGGAATAAACGGCTGGATTTATAGTCTTTCGCAACAGGCATTGAAGCACCCTGGTGATGGTGAGGAAAATCGTTTGAAATATGTTAGAGGATGCACACCTTCCATGCTCAAACTCTCCTCGCAAAATCCCTTGATCTCCACCGGTGTAGGACTTGTTGGCCTGGCTGGTATCCCAGGGTTCCTCTTTCTTGCCCTTCCTCGCTTTGGGCTTCAAGGTTCCGAGTTTTTTTCGCAGTTCAGCGGCCGAGTTGAAGTAGATCGGAGAGACGGATTCATAGTCAGTCGCAGTGGTGAATTTGTAAGGCCTCCGCTTTCCAGTACGTTCGAAGGCACTGGCTTGGGTATCTGCAAGAAGTATATGTGATGTTCCTTTGCATTTGATACCTAAGATGCCGCTGAGTATTTTCCTTCCTATCTGAGTATGGGTTTACATACCTAGAACAAGTTCAAGAGGGTGATTTTCGCTAGGACGAAGTGGTGAATCCGGTCCTGCAAGTAGGGCGACCAGCTTTTTATCATCCCAGTCGCCTTCGAACCTGTTGACAAACTTGAGCTTCAGTCCACATGGTTGTTTATTGAACGCTTGCCATCGAATGTCGGGCCTGAAGCCTCCGATTTGATAGTATCTGGTGGTTGACATGAGGTGTTACGAGGTGCAGGACGTGTTGATGCAGTTCTAGAAGCATAGCTGAATGTTTATTTATTTTGACTGATCAAGCGCCAAAGCTTAGGGACACGAGAAGAGTGCGAAGGCAGATTGAAGGATGGGATTCCTGTCATTCCGATCACATGAGCCGGACCAAGGCACTGGGAAATTATTTAACTGATCGACGATCTTCAGGTAAGTAGCAGCTTGCTACCCTCCTTTCAGCCTTTCCTTCATTGATTTTTCTTGCAAAACTCCCTCTTATTGCAGTATTCCATCTCCTTTCGCAACTCTGATCGTCATTCCCCATGCGGCCTCTGGCTGTTTCCTAACCAGATTGCCGTGGGATACCAAGGACTCCCAGTTCTTCGAACCACATGTCGCGTGACTGACGGGCACCAAAAGATGTATATAAGATGAAGCCTGTACGCATGCTTGGAGCCATTTCTAGATCCGCCCACGATCGAGGAGCTAAACACTATTTCTCTCATCTATGGCTGTCGATAACTCAATTAAAACTACCTACGACGAGCAGGGCTATGTCGTCGTTCCGGGATTGATCCCTCAGGAACAATGGAAGGAACTGGAAGCCGCTTGCCAGAGGGTTATTCAAAAAACCCGTGATGGAACTTGGCCTCATCGTCGAACCGTTGGCAAGCAGTTTCCGCCGTTTGACGATGACAACCCAGATTCTTGGGGGGTACAGCACCTTATGCATCCGCAATTGAACGAGCCTGCCTTCGGGAAATGGTATACCTCGCAAGCTTTGTTGGAAGTTGTGAAAGAACTTCTAGGTTGTAGTGACGAGGAATTACAATTAGGCAAGTCCTCTGGATATCCTTTCTTGGACCATTATAGTGATCACTAATACTTCGATATTAGAACTCTTCAATTTGCTCATCAATCCTCTCGACCATGATTTTGCCCTTCGTTGGCATCGAGATGATATCAGCGAGAAGGCTACTGAAGAGGAAGAACGGGATGCGCTGAGGGTTTGGCATCACGGCGTAAGCAATGCTTTCGGCCTTGCTCCATGAAGATTCGCTCACCAAATGACATCAGGTACAATGGAACACGTAGGTTATCGTCGGGGTAATCTTGCAGTGCTCTCATATACTTTCTTCCAGTGCGCTGTACACCGACAGCTGCTTATATATCGTTCCCCGATCGCACAAGAATGTAAGAACACCCGAACAGCGTAAACTTTCGGAAACTCTTGATCCCCCGAAAAACCCTCTGGACATGCCAGGGGCGATCCGATTGACTCTGCAACGTGAGTTCAACACATGTCAGTCTGTTTGGTAGCCTAACACTGTCAGCAGCTGGAGAGACCGTCTTCTACAATTCCAACATCTTGCACTGCGCCACTTATAGCTCGAAGGCCCCCAGAGCCACATTACACGCATGCATGGGTGACATCCGAGGGGGATCTACAAGGGCCCGTAACGTTCTTCAACACGGTCTTGACTGGATGAAGGGCGATAACTTCAGAAATTCACTGCCAGAAGACTGGAGAGCCAGAAAGATGTTGGATAATCTCCTGGAGATGCAAAGGAACAGTGGCGAGGTTGGGTTTTCTTTGAAAAATTAAAAAACTTCACTCTCTGTCGTATCGCAAGCCATAGTATATTTTCCCGCCTTCCCACACAGTCGCCTCTATCATCCCAATCATCCGAAAGCTATGATGATGAGCATTCGATTGTTTGTTGAAGATTTCCTCTTTCTTCCCATCTCAGTCCCCCTCTTGAATTGATCATTTATGGCTGCGTGCCTATCCTGATTTTTTGGCTTAGAGCACTGTCGGCATGCTTGGGTACTCTTTCATCTGAACATCCATCGATATTGAAAGTAAAACACTGGCTATGCCTTCCAACCATACGAAGATCATCACTGGGTATGGCGGTAAGCTCAAAGCAAAGGTCCCTGAATGCTTCAAGCAAGTTGCAACCAATCCTCCGGTTCAGCATCCAGCCTGCATTAACATAACACCCAACTCCACTGTCCATCACCAGCAAGGCACGAAGGTAACTGTTCCTGTAAAGCCTTCCAGTGGTAAGATAGATAAAATCCACCCCCATCCAATCCCATATGTAGTGATAGCACTGTTGGAGGGCCTCAGATTGATGGCAAACAGGGTGTATTAAGAGACAGAGGGGGGACAAACGAGAAAATTACTAATGTGGGTGGAGGTTTCGGCCTTGATGCTCAATTAGTGCTTATTGGTCAAGTTTTCTTCATTCAAATCAGCACCACCATTCTTTACAGCTATACATATTATATTTATCACTGCATCATCTCACAACTGAGCCTCTCATATCCATGCCCATGGTTAATACATTTGCTAGAGGCTATGATCTTTCTGGTCTAGATCTTGTACTTCCCTTGCTGCAAGACAGTTTCCCAGAAATCGTTTCCGATACGGCGTGTTTGGGACTGTCTCAGAGGGCGTTTCGGCGAATGTTCGGTCAGACTGGAATATTGGCTGGGTTGCTTTCTCAACAACAACCGCCTACTTTTGATTTTCGATCGAAAGTCGTCGTGGCCTGATTCTGGCAATGTCCACACTTGGATAACTCATTTACCGCAGTCTGCCACATTCATTCCCTTGTTCGACACTGATTCACATCTCGCCAAATCATCTTGTCGCTCCCGTACTTGATTTCGGAATGGCCGGAAGCCCTTAGTGAGCATCGTCTGACGATCTCGACATTCCGCGGATTCGCTCACCAATATCTCCGTTCCGATCTCCACCTATTCCCCGACAACCACTAGCGCCACGCCCCCATCTTGTGGGACATTGTGTGAAACTGGTCCCCCCCCCCCCCCCTCCACCTAACGCAACTAACCGAAGCTCATTGAGGCAGTAATGACACTTGTTGCACCCCAATAGCGCAACCATTACCTAGCACATCGCCGGATTCCGCGTGAATTGCTAACTTCCGGAACGAAAAATCCGTACATATGCGTAAGATGATCGAGGGCCATATTGTTCCTGCGACTGCGTGATGATGACTGATATTATCACGGCTAAAAAGACGTGTCCTCTCTGCCAACCTCATCGCCTTTTTCAAGGAATTTCATTCCCCCGTTCGTTTCTCGGTTTGGACTGAACTCGGGTATCACCACAGATTACACTCGTAGACTCCCAACCATATGTCAGCACTGGCACCAGCAATGTGATTGATTGCCTCTCAGGAACTCACGGCCTTTCTAGAGGGTGGATATCAATATTGTCTTCTTGGCCTGTCACAACGCGGGATGCCCTTTAGTCAACCTTAACACCTTGGCAATATCGATGTATAACCAATAGAATATTCTTGCTGAGGTTGCTACGTACTTTGAGGCCCTGGAATGATTGGAGACGGTGTAGCATCTACACGGCTTTCATAAGGTCGTCGATGATAGCCTGCTTGGCTTCTGGAGGACAATACAAGTCCAGCTAAAATGCCGCATCCTCTTGATCCCTTCCATATATATTGTCACGACCAACCCCAATATTCAGTCCCTCCCATCAATGAGCCTCTGGTGTGCGGTATCCGCGCGCCAAAGTGGACCATTGCTAATCAAGTCGAATAGTGTATGTATGTGCCTGTGTCTCTAAAACACGGGCCATTGCAAATAGCTTGACCCCTTGCCTTCCAAGGTCCCTCATGTTCTAAGGTTTTGTTCACCGGAGTGGAACAATTTGTTGGGCGTCCCATGTATGTGCCTCACTTGTTGGCAGTTATGATGGCTGGGCCACATAATGTCACTGTCTTCGGGCAACCCAGAGCCTTCAAGAGCTGCCTAACAAAGTATTGAAGTGAGACTTTGCGGGCTTTGTCCATTGTTGTGTTGCCATCACCTCCTGGTACTTAGATCGAAACAAATTTCAATGAGTTCTTCCTCCGTGCCCTCATCCCCATGATAAAGGGATCCAGCGTGATTTCCCTGGCCCTATGCACATCAAATGGTATTGCTATGTAGTCAGGGAAAAAACAGATGAAGCCAGTAGCAATTCATCCTTTATTCTACTTTCATGACCGACTCGATCCTCGCGGCCTGTATTTTCTGCCTCAAATTTCTCCAGATAGGGAAACCACAGACAAAGGTTGAGGCAACATAAAGTGTCTGAAGAACCGAGGACTTGTTAAAGGCAATAGTCAGAGAAGTTAAATAGGGACACTTACTCCGAGACCAAGTCCAGTATGGTGTTTGCGGCAGAGGTGGTAGGTATACATACACTCAAATACATGCAATCCAATGCTCACGTAGAAAATAGACCTAATGACCCGGACCCCAAGAAGTTTCTGGAAGAAATTTGCAATGTAGAACAGAGGGGAAGAGGAATTCTGAGGAGCGAAGGAACAGTAAATTTGCAGCAGGACAGTGAATGTAGTTACAATAGCACTGGAAGGGAAGTAAAAGGCTGTGATGCGTGGGGCCTTAATCTATACGAGAACCTCAACATGAGCTGAGCAAAAGACAAGACAGTGCGCGCACCATTCCCAGGCCTTCTTGGGCTAAGGCTTTCATTTCCAAGAGTCTGGGCTTGACATCCTCGTAGCCTCTGAGCGGAGGTTCAATAGGTATAAACACCTCTTTCTTCGCGCCGCCTTTGAGTGTACACGTCAAGATCATGCTCTGGGAAGTCAAGAATCGCAATTCAGTTGCGGAGGAGCGAGAAGTCGAAATAGAGAGCACGCGCACCTTGGTATTGATAGCGGTCATTTCAGCGCCCGTAATGACTTCGGGGACCTTGCCATACCACTTCGCGTATGCGACGAGGGTATCAGGATGATTAGACATGTACATGCGCAGAAAACCAGACTTTTCCGCGACTGGATCGGGAGTTGTCGCTTGCTTTGACATCTTGGTGGTGGACAGAGGTCGAACGTAGCGGTAATGTCAGCGTTTGGGGTTAATCCAGTGGGAAATTGTTGAATGTTCGTGTACAAGGACCATAGTGATGATTTTCCCTATTGATGAGATCATCGACCAGCAATGACCCGGGTTTGACAGCTTTTGACCCGGACATCCCGAAGCCCATCACGGATAGGATGGCCATGAAAACGGACCTCACCACCTGAAATTGCTTCCATGAGCTTCCTCTATAAGTACCTCACGCCCACCGATGGCGTACTGTTCGTTAAATGGCCACCCTCCACCATACCCAACCTAATTGACGAACGGAGAATGACCGCCAGTCGTCTGACTTTTTGTTGAATTCATCTTCACGAGTCGTTTGTGTTGTTGTGTCCTTAGAATGGGATCCCTGGTGATTTGGATGAGCGTTTGGTTGAATCAAAATTATGGAACTCTTTTGGGGCATTATCTCCAGGATTTACTGAACTCTGACTGAGGAGGTTCGACTACTATACGCAACATCCTATGGCTTCAGTCTATCCTTTACAAACAAAGCCCGGCCTACTTGATATCGGAAGTGAAATTCGCATAACAACATCACATGCAAATTAGGTGGTTGACAGAAAGGATAACACATATGTGATGCTAAGTGTCCAGGTGTCGCGGGGAGAGTATTCCAACTAGTGCCGAGGGTTGTGAGTCTTTTATCTTAAGTGTAAACGGGCTTACCCTTCACCCTCAACTTGGCTATCAAATCAACCACGGCTGTATTTGTTTTCTGGTGGCGACTTGCCTCACTCCGACAGAGGCTGACGCGATTGATGGTTGCATTGCCGGGGTGTGAGAAGCACAGTGATTATGACATTACTGCTACATGCCTGGTAGAGGAGATTACTCCTGCAAGGGCTGAGCTGGGTACCGGTGTCAGGTAGTGTTATTTTTCGCTTACTCTATACAGCCACTGACACATCCACTAGCTCAAGAAAGCACCCCAAAAGTCGACGCAAAACGCACAACGTGGAATTCGTGCTTCTGGAATCACTGTCTTTCAGGTGATAGTAGCCGTCCAAAAATACCACAGATCCATCATGGCGCACTCATCACGACATCCTATTATATCTTGCCTTCTGGTATATATCTCTCTACCCGAATCGTGGAAACGACTCAGTCCTATTCCACTCAGAACTAGTACTACCCACCCACCACAGATCGCAAACCATGCCGACTGCAGTGATCAACTCTCCCCCTTCCTTCCTTGGCTCTCTTTCCCAATTTGAGAGCTACGATGCGACACCTGTGATCGGGACAGTGTTTCCCGATAAGACGACGCAACTCTCGCAACTCCTCGAAGCACCCAACTCGGACGAGTTGATTCACGATTTGGCAGTTCTTGTATCGCATCGCGGTGTTGTATTCTTCAAAGACCAGGATATTACGATCGAGCAGCAGAAGAGGCTTGGACAGAAGTTGGGTGAGTTGACGGGCAAGCCGGAGACGAGCAAGTTGCATAAGCACCCTATTTCGGAGGACGCCCCTGAGCTTGGGTTGGAGATTTCTGTTATTTCGTCGAAGGGGTGGGTCCTTGACAATGAATGCGGGTTTTTTGGTTTATTGAAATGTGAATGTAGTGGGATTGCTCAGCCGGATTGCTCTGCCAAGAGGAGAGCGAGTGGAGGATGGCACTCGGATATCACCTTTGAGAAAGTGCCTTCTGATTATGCGGTTTGTTATCTAGTTAATTTTAGTTGGTTCCACGCGGTTTCTGATGGGAAGATGGGCTACTAGATCCTTAAACTGCATACCTTGCCTCCCGGTAGGTTTTCTATCGACGCGCGGTAACTTGTGCATTTATAATTCCCATTATGTTTAGTCGGTGGTGATACCCTGGTAGGTGGTTCACAAGAGCTTCTCAAGCATCCATGACTCATCGGTCTCGATAGTGGGCTAGTGGCTACGAAGCCTATGACCGCCTTTCCCCTGCATATCAGAAGTTTTTGGAAGGCTTGACTGCCCTTCATGATGGTAGCGTTTTCAATAGGTATGCTGAAAGGACTGGTGTCAAGGTCAACCAAGAGCGAGGTGCACCTGAGAACGTTGGTGATGATTTGACTGCTGTGCAGTAAGTCCAGTACTTCTGTGTGACATCGTATACAAACGATTGCCTAGCCCAGTAATTCGTACCAATCCTGTTACTGGATTCAAGACTCTTTTCGTTAACAAAGAGTAAGGAAGTATTATTGGAGTAATCTGCTCGCCTCCCTGACATATGTCTTCCTAGATTCACGAAAAGGATCTGCGAACTAACTCCCGATGAATCTGACAACCTGCTGGAGTACTTGACGAGGCATTATTCTGACAATCATGACCTCCAGGTTAGGTACCGATGGCAACGCAATGACGTCGCCATTTGGGACAACAGAGTGACCGCCCACACAGCTACGTACGTTCTCTTTCCGTCAACGAAGCTCAGGCCGTTCATGTAGCATATGCTTTTAGTCACGACTACATTGGGGATCGGGAGGGTAACCGTGTAGTTAGCTTGGGAGAGAAACCGTACTTTGACCCCAAATCAAAGTCGCGTCGTGAAGCCCTTGGCCTCTGAGGCTTGTGTATGGAGTTGTTGGAAATGTATGATTAGTTCACCTGCTCGAAATTTGAATAGTTGATCTCGATCCGGGCTTGAATGGACACTATACCCGGATCACCGATCGGGGGACTCGTGGCGTGGCTGTGCCTCGGTCGAACCCTTGTCGCCACGTCGCCCATCCCACTCTGCAACAGACGCGCACACTCGTCTGTTGTTTCTTACTTCCCCCACTCATAATGGACCTTTTACATACTCAGCTCCAAACCATCCAGCGACATCTGGCGTTCGTCTCAACGGACCCGATTGACTGGAAGCTTTATGTACAGGTCTTTTCGTGGTCTGTGACCATCTTTGAGTCGTATTTGCTGTGTGTGCTTTTGCTGCCTTTTTTCGACGTTCGTGGTGTTGACACTTTTTTTAGGTTGAGGCAATATCCATTGTATAGCAAAACTGAACCGCCAAAAGCGCTAGAGGGTCATTTCCAGCCTGGAGAGTTTCAAAAGTCGCAGGACTATGGGAAGGATAAGGCCAAGTTTGCGTTTGTGAGCGGGATATATAAGCAGGCGTTGGATTCGTTGATGTTGCAGTTTGGGTTCTATGCGTGGTCGTGGAAGGCTGCTGGGTGTCTTTTGGGGAAGTTTGGGTATGGAGCCGAATACCAGGTCCGTTTTCCTTCAGTTTGTCCCCTGGGATGGTTATGGGTATTTTTACAAAGTGATACCTTTACAGATATCGCAGTCCATTGCGTTTGTGTTCATCTTGTTTTTCGTCTCGTCTATTCCGACGTTGCCGTTGCAAGCGTACAAGACTTTCGTGTTGGAAGAGAAGCACGGATTTAACAAGACGACTGCCAAGTTGTTCGTCACGGACTTGCTAAAAGGGTGGGCCATTGCATTCGTGCTCGGCGCACCGTTCCTTGCGGTGTTCTTGTATATTTTCGAATGGGCTGGAGACAGGTTTGTGCCGTGGTTGATGGCATTTATGTGAGTACCTCCCATGACGTGTGTTTCTTTTTTTAATTATTAATGACGACTCGCTTGCAGGATTGTGTTCCAATTGGCGATGGTCGTGCTTTACCCGACGGTTATCCAGCCGTTGTTTAACAAGCTCTCGCCCCTTGGCGAGGGAGATTTGAGGAACCGAATTGAGGCGCTTGCGTCGAAACTCAAGTTCCCTTTGAAGCATTTGTATGAGATTGATGGATCGAAGAGGAGTTCGCATTCCAATGCGTATTTCTTCGGTTTGCCCTGGGTGAGTAACTATTCTTTTTGACGACGAGTGCGCAGTGTCCTGACGATAATATATAGAGCAAGCATATTGTGATCTTTGATACGCTGATTCAACAGTCGAAGCCCGAAGAGGTCGAAGCTGTGCTTGCTCACGAACTCGGACACTGGTACTACCTCCACCCGACAAAACTCATGGCAATTTCCCAGCTGCACATCTTCACCATTCTCGCTCTCTTCCCTGCGTTCCTCCACGCCCCGCCCTTGCTCCGCGCTTTCGATTTCCCTAAACAGGTTTCCGCCCATCCCCCGACTATTGTCGCGTTTCTCCTCTTCCAGATGATCCTTACTCCCCTCGAGGCTGTCATCAGCATCGGTATGAACGCGGTCAGCCGCAAGTTCGAGTGGGAGGCAGACAGGTTTGCAGTTGAGCTCGAGGAACGGTTGAACGAAAAGGATATGGCAGATTTGGGAGAGCGACTTGGCAAGGCGTTGATCACGCTGCATGTGAAGAATTTGTCGACGGTGTGGGTGGATTGGTTGTATTCTGCGTACCACCACTCGCACCCCACACTTACGGAGCGGCTAAGGGCCCTGGAAGGGTTCCAGGAGGCCAAGAAGAAGAAGCGTACATAAGTAATTAAGTGAATGTATGTAGAGTGTGGGGTAGCGTAGGAATCGGCAACGGCCGTGGGATGAATGCTATGACACGTTGACCGAAGCTTGGGTATGAACCTATAACACCCTCAGCAAGTATGTCCATCCAGCAATACCTTGAAGGCAAGATTGTGCGTTGTGTTTTGCTTGTGCTCGTCATCGTGGTCGTTTGTTTGTGGTGCTGACGTTGACTAGGACTTTGTTGGGCAGCAACGCGTGGAACAACTCGTGCGCCTTGTGCTGATCGCGACTACTGTGTGCTCTGCGTTGATTTTCAATGTTTAACGACACTGAGTTATGAACAGGCGCTATCATTTGTGGTGGGCTTTGCGCTGCAGTCTCTGGCAGTGACGTTTGGGATATTCGGAGCGGTTACTGCGGTCCTGCTGCTCGTATGTGAAGTCCCTTCCGGTCCGCTTCTTGTGTAGCTGAATGTGTGTAGGCGGTTATTCCACCCTGGCCCATGTTCAGGCAGCACCCGGTGCGCTGGCTAGCGGTCAAGACGAGTAAATAGGCTTAGGAGTAGTAGACAGTTGCCTGAATATAGAGTAACCAGGAAAGAAAAAAAGTCCCACAATCGGCGCCTGACTCTTTTCTCTCCTCCGTTCATATCCCGCCGCAGCGACGTGCACACCGAGCTCAACGTAGGCCACCGCGACCACGGTGCCGTGAGACAGAGCTCGAGCAGTGCTGGAATCGCACGGACCTGTTTGATTTGTTATCACCTCTACCATGTCCTACCACCCTTCCGTCGCACAACACCTCCCGGCTCTGCCAGAGCAGATGCCTCAAGGACACGAGGTGGACAATCTTCCCTCTACCACCACCACTCCTGCTACCACTACCCCTACTCATCACCCCATCTCCCCCCAACCCCGCCCGCTGCCCTCGACCCACAGACCACGGCCTGTCTCGATGCCTCCGCAGGCCTACAACATCGTCCCGCAGCCCCCCCAATCAACCGCCGCCACCACTGACGATACCCCAAAGGATGCCTCCACAACCACCAGCACACAGTCAAAGCGCACCCGCGACCGTGACCGCGACAACCAGTCCTCAGGCAGATCCCGCACAAACCGCCTTCTAGGTGATTATACCCTCAGCAAGACCCTCGGTGCTGGCAGTATGGGCAAGGTCAAACTCGCGACGCACAATGTCACTGGAGAAAAGGTGTGTAACTACTCGTTGTGTCCCCGGGTTTTGTGGGGTGTGTCCGAGGGTTGACGATTCTTTTTTTGCGGCGCTCTTGCCTACTGTTGTAGCTCGCTGTCAAGATTCTCCCGCGTGTGTACCCGCAGCCTCCGCCCACGAATGGCGCTATGCCCGAGTCGGCGGCGAAACAGGCTGCTAAGGACGCTTCGAAGGAGATTCGCACTCTTAGAGAGGCTGCGCTCTCGATGTTGCTATATCACCCTTATATCTGCGGGATGCGCGAGATGATCGTTCACCAGCATCATTACTATATGGTATTCGAGTATGTCAATGGCGGGCAGATGTTGGACTATATTATTAGCCATGGACGACTACGCGAACGCGTTGCGAGGAAGTTTGCGAGACAGATTGGGAGCGCGATTGATTATTGCCACCAGAACAATGTTGTCCACCGAGGTAAGTCCCGTTCTTTTCCTTTATTGTTTGCGACGACTGTTGTTCGTTATCTTACTCATGGGTCCTAGACCTCAAAATCGAAAACATCCTTATTTCGCAAACCGGCAACATCAAAATCATCGACTTTGGGCTGTCGAATTTGTACGACCCACTCAGCCACCTCTCAACGTTCTGTGGTTCGCTTTATTTTGCCGCGCCCGAGTTGCTTAATGCACGGGTTTACACGGGTCCAGAGGTCGACGTATGGAGTTTCGGCGTCGTCCTCTACGTCCTCGTGTGCGGCAAAGTGCCTTTTGACGATCAAAGCATGCCCGCCCTCCATGCTAAAATCAAACGGGGGTTGGTCGAATACCCAGTATGGCTCAGTGCGGGTGAGTGTTTCTCCTTGGACCAAAGCGTTCACTTCCCTGACTCAATTCATTCCTACTCACTCGTTACAAGAATGTAAACACCTCTTGTCACGGATGTTAGTTACAAACCCTGCCAACCGCGCCACCCTCCACGAGGTTCTCAACCATCCATGGATGCTCCGAGGACACTCCGGCCCGCCGGATCCACACATGGTCCATCGCGAACCCCTGCGTCCAGACGAACTCGATCGTCAAGTCATTCGCGGTATGAAAGGATTTGAGTTCGGCACTGAAGAAGAAATCGAACGTAAACTTGTCAAGATCCTCGAATCAGAAGCATACATTCGTTCCGTGCAATATTGGGAACGTAAACGCGGCTTGGGGTCACTCAATGGGTCGTCTGCCTTCGGGAGGTGGGGCGGCGAGTCCTTCTCAAATTCCAGTTTGGCGATTTCGCTTGAGAGTAGTTCGACAAAGTTTGATTTCCATGGACAACAGCCGCCCCCGACTCCGTCGAAAAAGAGCCGGAGGTTCTCAGGCTTTGATTATTACAGGCGGAAGCTGTTTTCACCCGCTGCGTCACCGCCTGCTTCTCCACTGAGTCATTCTCCACCAGGATCACAGAACCATCTGATCGGCAATTTTGGCTCGGCTGTGGGTGGAGATTCGCAGAAGGAGCCTGCGGACCCGACGAGAGGGTTCCATCCGTTAATCTCAATGTATTATCTCGCGAGGGAGAAGATGGAACGTGACCGGGTGTATGGACCGGGACACTTTGCGAGCTCCCAGCTCTCGATACTGGATAGCGGGAAAGAACGTGATAGAGAGAAGGGAGAGACGGAGAAGGACCAGCATACGTCGGCTAGAACGAATACTGAACAGCAGCAGCCATCGCCTCATACGGCTCCGCCTACGCCTGTTAGGAAGGATACAGCATCGACCGCGTCGGGGAGGCCGGATTATAGTATGCCCCTGCCAAGATTGCCTGCACCTGATCCGTCGCATTATAGTGCGGCGTCGTATGATCCTGCGAGTGGGGCTGTTGCACCATCGCCCACGTCGCCAACGTTTGGACCACAGCCTCGTGCGAGGGATTTGGGTTTGCCACCGAATACAGTTCAGACGGGCGGGTCACCGACCGGTACGCCTGTTACACCTGCATCTGCATTACCGCAACCCCAGCGACGGCCTGTGGAACCTGTTGACCAGCAGCAGCAGCAGCAGAAACTGCCGAGGGCGCCTCCTGCAGGTGCACATAGGAGGAGTCATAGTCTTAGTCAGAGACCGACGGTGTTGGGAAGAGGTTGGGGGAGTATGTTTGGGCATGGACATGGGAGAGGCGCAGTGGATGAGCATGGGGTTGGGGTGGGTGTGGGTGGAGGGATTGAGGGACCCAGGACGGCTGGACCGGAGGTCACGGCGTTCCCTGTGCCGAGTGCCGTTGATGAGAGTGCGGAAGACAGGGAGAGGGAGAGGGAGAGGGAGAGGGAAAGGGAAAGGGAGGAGGAGGAACGGAGGGTACAGCAGCAACAGGGTAGTGCGGGTAATGGAGGATTGGTCTCGGGTGGTGCGACACTTGTGAGGAAGTTTGGAAGTTTACTTGTAGGGAGGGGTGGTAGTACTTGGGGAGGTGCCGGAGGGGCGGGTGAGGATGGGAGGAAGAGCACGAGTAGTGGGTATACGTATTCGTATGGATCGAGGAGGGGAACGTCCCCGAGACCTTCGGGTGATGCATTGAAGGATGCTTTGGAGAAGGCTGATGCTGGGGATGCTGTTGTCACTGCTCCCGCTGCTACTCCTACGCATTCGCAGTCCCAATCCCAGGCTAATGGGAATGGCACGAGTGCAAAGCCGACTCCGTTGACTGTGAGCATGAGTCAACCGATTGGAAGTATACATCGGCGTGCGGCGACGATTCTAGATCCGCACGGAAGGAGGGGGCATGAGAGGAGGAGTAGTACTGGTGCGGCGTTGATGAGTGCGAGCTCGTCTGCCGGTGCCAGTGGCGGTGCTCCTGGAGGTACGTTCGGGAGGAATAGGAGGCCTTCGACGGGATACAGTTCCACGAGTGGGCATGGGGGCAGACCGTTGGTGGAGAGGTTCTTCCCCGGACACGGACATCCCGCACACGAGGAGCGCCCAGAGGATGCAGTTGAAGGCGGGCATGAACACCCCGATCACGAAGACCATGATCTCGACGTCGATGACCAAGATAAGACTAAAGACGGCGATGATAAGGCTGAGAAGGAGTATAAGCCTGTGTACCTCAAGGGTCTCTTCAGCGTCGCGACCACGAGCAGTAAATCGCCGTATGCCATCAAGGCGGATATTAGGAGGGTGTTGGATCGGATGCAAGTGCAGTATCGAGAAACGAAGACTGGGTTTGAGTGTATACATTCGCCGTCGATTGATATGGCGAGCGTTGAGCCTGCGACCAGTCGCGCGGGTCATGGGCAATACCTCTCCGGGCATTATCAGCAGGGGAGTGGTGGAGAGCCTCAGGGGCATAGACCGTCCATTGTGAAGAAGGCAAGCAAGTTGAGTTTCGGGATGAAGAGAGAAAGGGGGAAGGAGAAGGAAAGGGAGAAGGAGAAAGAAAAGGAGAGGAGGGGCGAGGAGGAGAGGCTGCAACATCAACAGAGTCAGGGTACGGATCCTGGGCTGCAACAGCCACAGGGGAGGCCGAGTGGTGCGACGGCGCTGACGGCCACACCTAGTAGTGGGAGCTCGTCGTTCTTTAATGTGTCGTCGCACCAGACTGTTACGGGTGCAGCCGATCATCAACAGCAGTCGCAGCAACCGCAAAACTCGCAACCGGCTCCGCAGCACCAGAAGGAGGGAAGTGAACAGAATCCCCCTTCACCAGTGTCAAACAAGTCGAAGGTACTTCCCCCGATTCCGAGAGACTTTGCTGCTACTGGGGATGCTGGTGCGAGGGGTATTGCACCTCCAAGGAGTCCGAGCCCATTACCTTCGGGAGAGGTTGGGCGGGAAGTGTTTGAGAGTATTGCGAGGAATTCGCTGAGTGTGAGGTTCGAAATTAATATTGTGAAGGTATGTTATTTCTTGCCTTTTTGCCCTGAAGATGGGGGTCGCTCATCGGATTTTAGGTTCCTTGGTTGCCATTGCATGGGATCCAATTCAGGAGAACGAGCGGAGACGGGTGGCAGTACCAAATGTTGGCGAGGAGGGTGTTGACGGAGTTGAAGCTATAACAACTGCTGCTTGGTCCTGAGTGGCCTGGGCTGGGTTTGATATGCCGAGCGATATGATATGAATCTCGATTTCTCTCTCTCTCTCTTATATGGTTAGTAGTATCGCCTTTCCTTTCCCGTGTTTGCTTCCCTTCGCGTTCCTGTCTTTCGATTACCTTGGTTTTTGTTTGTTTTTCCGCTCCAATGTGAGTTGTGCTTAAGTTAGTTTAGCTTAAGGTGTCGTGTTTCCTCTTTCTTTTTTACTACTCTCTCCCTCTAACTGGCTCATGTTCGTCGTCTCTCGTTGGCCCTCGCGCTCCTCCCTCTCATTACTTGAATCCATTAACACGTGCGAAGGTTCTGGTTTTATGATGTTTATGACGCGAATGATGATTTCCATCTCTCCTCTGCCTTGCGACCTTGTCGCTGAACCACAGGCAGCCGTGCTCGGCGTCTGCGTGGTTTCTCGTGCTCGTTTCCTGTATTTATTGATGGGTCGATGACCCAGGGGAATGCTAGCGTGAGTGTGAGAGGGGCTGAGCTGGGAAATAAAATATATAAGGGAAGTAAAGCGATTTGTGATCTGCAACGTGAGGTGAGGACCCAGTGAGGACTATCTTGCTACGAGGAACGATGAAGCCGCAATATATATCAGAATGAACGGGCAAAAAGCTACCCACTGAACGATTTCGTGGACGCCGTGGACCAGATATCATGATGCTTCTGTATGTGGCCGACTTCCCACAATTGTCAAGTGCATATGAACTCTTGTGCCTGAGACATTTTGACATAGAGCGTTGGGTCTGTATATCTATCTGCACTGATTCTCCTGACCTCCATTTGGCTTTCCTAGACGTACTCACGTTGTATAGCTCTGCAATGAACAAAGGGGCTAGATGCACGAACAAATGAACAGTCCAACAGGGCAGGGGTATCGACGAATGTCCGACCAAATTAGATATTCTTCTCCATCATAAGTTTGGCGTGCTTGTTACGAACGAATCGCGGGTGCGCGATTATGTGCCCCTAGTGCGTACCATGTCCAGTTCTTTTCGCAGGGTGTTGTTCTAGGGTGACCTGTAGGTGGACATGCGATCAGTGAGAATTCGAGGTGGACAGGCTGGATGGGTGTCTCGGAAGTTCATATTGAAGTATGGGACCACACGACAGCCAGCGCGACAGGTGTTCAGCCGAATAAAGTAAGGTTAATCGTAGAATTGAGGGGCTGATTTAATATAATTCATCATAGTACTTGAGCGATTGTAGGTGCGTCCCTGGGGCGTCGGACTCCCGGGCGGGAAATTGAACGTTAGAGGTCCAGCCATTATACGTGCCAGGGGGTTGCTCTCGAAGATATAAGGCACGAATTAGTATCATAACCACATTCTCCGAGTATCGCCGAACAAATAGAATCTGTCACCGTTCTGACAAAGTCTGGCGGAGATTGGCTCCCTCAAAATTGTGACACATGAACATTAAATATACACAAGAATATGGCTAGAATATCCCCGTTAGGAAATAATTACACCATTAATGTCCTCCCAACAAGGCGCCGTCGAAGTGGGTTTTGTTTAGCTTCTATCTATCAGAACATGGAGCGGCGGCGTCGGACTGTATCTGATTGGATACGGTCTGTGCATCAAGAATGCATCAATGCTCCATAGCAAGTATCCAATGCGGGCAAGGGGGTCATGAGGTGTGTGGACCTTCCTCTAGATCTTTGCCAAGTAATGTCTAAAGGAGCAGTGTATGGGAGGAGAGACACGGGAGTCTGAACTCAGGAATTCGAAAAAAAAATCGAGGTTACTAAGACGGTGTTGTAGGGAGTAGATGGATGCGGTCTAGACGCAGTTGCACTACACTGCATATTGTGGCGCGGGACACTCGGGCATTCAGCGCCGTTGAGATATAGCTAGCAGATAGGGAATGCCGTCACTCACTGAGAGCTTGCGAGACTATATGAATCTGAAGGCGCGAAACTTGCCTCGTAGCTCGCTCGTGTCCGAGGGAACATACATCCCTGGGTCTCTCCAGGTAGCAAGGGGCTATGTGACCGTCAACATCAAGATATCAAGATTGAAGGAGGGGAATTCGTGCAGGATGACTACAGCGTTTCCACAGATGGGAACACAGGGAGACCTAGTCAGCCTTGATTGTTTAAATAAAGCATCCAGGTCTCTGGAAACAACGAACACTAGGATGTTGTTACACAGTAGTATACTAAAGGAACAGGTATATAGATGTTGTGGCGTTATGGTATACTTCTGGAGTACCTCTAACCACCGGTAAGTCCGAACATCAGCAATAGTTCCCTCAGTATGGTTTCGAAAGGGTGGGTGGGAGGTGCAGCGTACCTCGGGATGATGCTGTTTGAAGATGAGTGCTAGGAAATGAGAGCACCTTGCTACAAATATGCAACCCGGTTGCTGTTGCACAGAGCGCTGAGATACGGCCATAGTCCAGACAGAGACTGGAATCATAAGTGATGCCCCACACAGTGCTGCGATCTCGTCGCGACTTCACTATCTCCCTATCAATCCGTATACGCATTCGAAAACGTAATGAGCACAGAGCCGTTAAGATGCACTGGTCAGAAGACAGAGATTGAGGATACTGAAGGGTGCTGTTTGGGCGGCATCTCCACATAGCCTAATGAACGTAGACAGTCAGCTACTATCTCCCTTAGAAAGTCCCTCTTCTTTATCCTCAGTTTTCACCAAGGGACATCATCCTGCTACGGGTGCATTCAAAGAGGAAGAGCGGCCTAACAGAGCCTAGCAGGTTCAGCAGTACCCTTATCGAGTGTGGTTTTCTCCGGGGTGTAGTATTACCCTGAGAGGGGTGGAATTAAGGCTGGGAATAGGAGCACTTATCGAGCCTCGTTGTTGCCTCATCGAGTGTTGAATTCGTGAGACCCAGCGATCCGAGTGAGAAGTGCCCCGCGTTAGGGCATCTCGCCCCTTTATCAGGGAAGGTGTGGAGCTCCTTTATTATTGTATGCTCGGGACGATAAACATTAAATATTGAATATAGTCGACTTTGTCAAGAGCCATTACGATGATAGTCCCCAAAACAAAGTCGGCATTTTTGTGTTCTACTCCTCATATACTTAACCCATGCTCTGTCGAACCCATGGCCAGAACACGGGACAAATTGCTATGGGTTATGACGGAGTGGACTGTATTGGGGACACGTCATGAACGATGTCGGATGTGAACCCTGGAGTAAGGAAGTTATAAGTTGTGTACGTGAGCGCGATAAATAAAAGAAGCGGTGCGTCAAGTTCTCGAACAGAATTGAGAGGTTGCTAGGGTGATGCGGCAGCAGTCTATGGATATGATGTGGTGCATCAACGCTGCCCGCTGTAGGACTGGAAGCTTAGTTCCATTAGTGTTTCGAGAAATGGTGGCGAGAGGGAAAACTGGGAGATGGGAAGTTTTGGAATGAGGGGAAACAAGTGGGTGAGAGATTTAGAAGCCGATTTGAGTAGGGTGCCTGAATCACGTGAACGGAATATGGGACTTGGGAGATTCCCACTCGTTGACCTTATTTCCGCTTCTTTCACAAACACCCCTGCAACACTCGCCTGGCCCTTTTCATTCCTTTGCTCCTCCATTCATCTCATACCCTTCCTTTGATACCATTACTGGGCGCAGCGCGCTCGCCTACCCTTCGTTTCCCCCACAACAATGTCGCATACCGCCCCCGATGTTCCCCCTGCGCGTCCAAGACCCCGTCCCCAGAAACCACAAACCCCAGATGCTGCACGCGAGTCTAATGCCGTCAGAGCATCTGTTCTCGATGCTGCTCTCCAACTCGGACTTGGTGCCAATCCTGCTGTTGCGGATTGGATGTTTAACAATACACTCAAAGAAGAGGACGAGGTGTGTTTTTTGGTCCCTCTGAAATCATTAGTTATGCGCGGTTCTTTGCGTTGGCGTGCCTCCTTTCTAAGAGGCGCGCTGTCGCCATAGAACCTTGAACGGTTTTCTCTCCGTTGCCGGTCTAGCAGGCTTGGGGGTCAACTCCATGGTGGCATCCTCATTCGTTGTTATGTGTTACCCTCCCTTGCTATCTACCTTATTGCCCCCTAAATCTCGTTCATGCATCATATCCTCCGACAATTGATATTCAACCAGTCACGCACATTTTTTGTGCTTGTGCCTTTCGTGGAGCTGGAAAAACCCTGAAGCAAAATTAGCAGACGCCTATCAGGCCAGCTGTACCCCATTCTTGCTTCTTGACTATTTCTTCCTTTATTCATTGGACGACGCCCACACCTGTTTTGGTTATGGGTGTATGTAATAGTAATAGGCATTGTCCGTCCATTCGCACTCTGGCGGGCCTATTCCATTCCTTTCCATTTTTGGAGTTATCTAATTTTGACTAACCTTGACATTCTCTAGGATCAAATACCCACTTCTCCGGGTCTGACACACTCTGAGGAGTCGCCAGTCTCTTCGCCGCTGTCCAGTCGGTACCCACCTACCCCTTCATCTCCATCTTCGCAAAATCACTCGAACAACTTGAATCACAAGATCGCCACTCTCCGCCCTCAAAATGCAATTACTGTCCCATTTGCGGCACCATCCGAATCTCGTTCACTTATACCCCATATAACCGACCCGGCAACAGCCCCTGCAAGACCCACAACGCCCTCAAAACTTAAGAAAAAGCGCAGTGGGAACAAGGACGGTTATGACAGTGATGCTGGGATGCTTAGTGACGGAAAGTGGAAAAAGGATAAGAAGGACAAGAAGGACAAGAAGAATGGCAAGAAGAACAAGGAGAAAGATGCTCAAGGCGTGCCTCCCGTTCCTGCACTATCTATACCCTCCATTCCCAGTTCTAGCGCCAGCTTCTTGACCATTCCAGACACAGCTTCTGAGACCACCGTAGGAGGCGACGGACCTCGTAGACGGGCAAAGTCCCTTGTCAAGACGCCGCCTAAATCACAAGTCGCTCATTCTGCTCCGACATCGCCATTTGATGCTAGGGGCTACGAGACGGACGTAGGGCAAAAGTCGAAAAAGAAGTGGGCGAAGAAGGATACTCGGGAAGAGGAGAAGGACGTGAAAAAGACTAGGAGTCTGTTCTTCCGGCTGGGGAACAAGTCGAAGGGGGATCCGGATAAGGGGAGCTTGGTGGAGAGCAAGGATGAGAAGCCGCCTGTGTTGCCTATCGCAGAGAGGTTTGCGACAACACTGAATAAAGATACTGGTGCGCCCATGATATCTCTCCAAAGCAGTGAAGGACGACTCGGGATGGACCTTGGGCTTGGGTTGTCTGGGGATATGTTTTCGACAGTGTCTCCTCCCTCGCAGACGAGTACACCAACCGTTACTCCATCATCGTTGATGACTGCACAATCACCCACGTTGCCTGCCTCGACTAGTTTATCACTTCCACAATCACAACTACAATCACATGTATCCAATTCGACACCCCCAGTTTCCTTCCCCCTCTCTTCGACATCCAACGGTCGACCAAACTCGGCAGGTACAAATGCTAGCGTTGGCACGACTGCGCGAACGTCCACCTCAACCAACAACACTCACTCTCCTTCTATTGCCGCAACACGGACTTCCTTGGCCACCTCCATTTCGACTTCTCAATCCCAATCTAACTACATCAATGGTTCATCACCGCTGAAGGGGGTCACGAGCCGTGAATCCTCGAATAACGACATGTCGAGTTTTGCGTCCAGTGCTACCTTTCCCCAGACGCCCAGTAAGAGACGCATATTACCGTTCCTTGGGGGACAAGGGAAGAGAGGAAGTTCGTCCAGTGGTGATAGCCATGACAAAGAAAAGGAGCGGGAGAGGAAGCGGGAGGAAAAGGGACGAAGGGAGAGGGAGAGAAATAAGGAGGAGAAGGAGGAGAAAAAACCGATGATTTCACTGCCTCTGACGCGTACAGGTCTTGATCTCGGCTTCACTGCTGGCTCTGGCGTCCCCGATGCTCCTGAAGTGGTGGTTACTCCTTCAAATTCTTCGCCCCAAACCACGGCGATACCAGTTGTTCCAAGCACGCCACACCGTTCGGGGCCTACAAATCTCCTCGCTGATCATCCTCGATCGCCTCCCCATCCATTACTCTCGCATCAACAGTCTCAACCACAGGGCAGTCTGTCGCGGCAAGTTTCCTTGTCGACTCTGCGCGCCGATGCACCTATCACTGATCGGACGTCACCTATTCCGATGGCACGTTCGACATCACCACTCCCATCGCCGGGCCGCATCTCGCCTATGCCTCGCGGTCTAACAGTAACTGTAGGATCACCGCCTTCCGGAAGACATTCACCACTACATGGTCCACCGAGCAAGTTTTCCCATTATGATATTCCACCACCAAGCCCACCGCCGCTCAGTCCTTTGCCTAATGTTCCCGCCGCTACTAATGCTGCGGCGACCCAGAATGGAAATTTGAACGTGAGCGTTGGTATCGCGGTGACGACTGGATCGCCGTTGCCGTCACCTTTGTTAATGACGTCCCCGAGTTTCAAAGGCAGCGATACGAATGGAAACGGAAGTGAGAAGGCGGGTAACACTCCACCGACGAGTTTTAACCCTGCGGCTGCCGGAAGTGCGTTGAGGGCAAGGGTGCAGAGGCGGTTGAGTCAGCAGGGTGGACTCCCCGCACCTTCTACCACTTCAGTTGATGCGAGTGCTGAGACGGGTGCGAACACAGATGGGACTGTGACCGGGGCTTCAAACATTCCTGTCATCAATACGCCCAACGTGAGCAGGAACACCAGTGTCCGAGGCAGAGAGTTCCCCTTCCCTGTTCTCCCCGTCTCCAACAGCCGTAGCAAACTCCCGTTAGACACTAATAATCTCTCCGCTAATACCAATACCTCTCCCCCACCCCGCGCAACGTCCCCTAGATCTGCTTGGGAAGACGATGCGTCCGACAAACTTAGTAGTCGTCATGAAGAGGAGGACGATGACGGGATGGAGGATGTCAGAGGCGTGCTTGCGAGGTTTAGAGAGTCGAGAATTGATGATGAGTGGAAGACGATGGAGGACGAGCGAGAGGCCGCAGATGGTGTTATTGCTACCAGGAGAAGCTTCGAGGCGTTCCAATGGAGTGGTGTCCCGTCCATCGCGAATTCGAGCATCAGTGGAAGCAACCCGCCAGTGTCACCATCGCCTTCATCGGGGTTGAACGTGCCTGTGGCCGGGGATAGATTGAGTGCGACGAGTGGGAGTAGCAGTGGGAAGTATGACAGTTTTATGATTGAGGAGTACTATGGGCTTGGGCAAGGGAACAGTAACGGAGCTGTTTCTGGACCTTCTGCTTCCTCGACGAGGGAGGCGCATGGGGAAGATGAATACACGGATGAGGACGATGTGGATGATGCCTCATATTACCCGGACGACGAGGTCGCTTCCAGGCGTCGCTCTCACCGGCGCAGATCAACATTATACCTCTCCGACGAAGAGAATGACCCCGATGTACTCTCTGGCAACAAAACCGCACGCAATAGCAGATGGAGCGGGAGCATATACAGTCGTGCGAGCTTCCTTGATACGGAGAAGAGCGGAGAGGCACGACAGCGGTTCCTCAAGCATGTCGAGGCGATGTTGGACGAGCGTGGGGAGCGGATTCCGCCTGTGCCACAGGTGCCTCCAGTGCCCAAGTTGCCAGAGGAGTTTGTGGCAGAGAGTAAGCGCGCAGCGGCGGCTGCGAGGCAGCAGTACCTTGGGAGTGAGGTGAAGAGGACTGTTGGTGTTGGTGCGCGGAAAGCTCCTGCTGGTTCGGGTCTGGGATTAGGACGATAGATGTGATATATCCTTCTCTTTTTTTGTGGGTTTTCTTTTCTTTATTTTACTCTCATTTTTGATCTATTTATCTTGTTCTTCTCGCGGTACATGTTTGCTTTTTTCCTTTGCCTCCCCCCGCGACTCGACTTCGTTGTTCTCTTTTTTTTGTGGCATACTTCTTGTAGAGTTTTTTTTACATGCGTACTTACGATCCTTACCTCTCCCGTGTTTTCCGTGTTGGCGTGCATCTACTGTACTTGCCTCCTGTCTCTTTTCTTGGATTTTCGTGGATGCCATCTTACGTACCTACGTAGTTGCTACTGTGCTTCTTTTATTGGTATTGGTGAATGATGATTTGGGAATTTCATAGACTTTATATTGCACAGGAAGGAACGGAAGATGCAAGAGGAAATGGCGCCTGAAAGGATAACGATAACGATAAATGGGGGCGAGAACAGAAATAAATCCCCAACAGCAGATTTCTTCAAGACCCCTATTTTCTGGTAGCCGTAGTCGTGGGTGGCAATGCCATATGGTCGAACAACATTCCAAGGTAATCACTTGACCGTTCGAAGGCGGGGAAGTTGCTTCTATCAACTGATTCTTCTCTAGTAAAGTCGCCTGAACGCCGCACGAGCCAACGATAAGAACAAGGTGCTCCTTCCCATTTCTAATCTCCGCGGACTACGTATGGCGGTTGTCTCTTCGATTCCTCAAAGTCCTGTCAGAAGTTCAAGTCTGCGCCATTGTGTTCCAAAGGAAAGACGACTCATACCAAACAATGTGTTTAGTGCAGATTTTGTGCCTTGACCCTTTGACCCAGACAACTAATTCAGCTTGAAAGTTATCGACAAAGATTTGGGGGACTAGCCCTCTAACCTGGAAGGGCAGGTCGAGAAACCCGCCGGTGGGCACTTGCGTCTATTTCTATGGCCCTAGCTGCCTCGAAAACCCAACTTGGCTCATTTTCAAAAGCACGGTTTAGATCCAACTCTCGGAAGTCGAAGGTCCCTTGTATCAGATCAACCGATAATAGTGAGGATGCGTCCTAGTTGGGAGACTGGGCCTCCACTTGCGCGGGATTGTCATCGGACGACAGTTGCGCCGAGTACGAAAAACCAGCCGCTCCATCTGAAATCTTTGCGAATTAAAGGGGGTCGGTTGGGCGATGCGGATTGGAAGCATGCTGTCCGTTTATTGGAAACAAGAAGTTTTGGTAGATTCTCCAGAAGCCTGGCGGGATGTCGAACGTTTCTTGCAGGCCGAATTCTTGAACTCGCGAAAAAAGGTACCGGGGTGAGACTCCGGGCGGCTAGCGACGACCCACACAGATGGAATGCTGTTGGATGAGTTGAGCGATGAGAGTGACAACTGTGCATTGCTCTCGTTCACCCTAGTGCTCATCCAGCCCATTGAAAAGAGTCCTTCGAAATATAGAACCATGGATGCACCTTTCGGCAAAAGGGACTGTATTCAAGATCCTGAATTGTTCTGTCATGGATTTCTCGAGACATTTTGGGTCGACAGTGAGGAGCTCGTGAAATACACGTCTTATTTGTCGAACTCTTAACGACCAATTGATAAGCATGGTGAGTACTCGTTTTGTTCGTGGAGCCTCGAGAAGATGTCGCTCCAAGTGTAGAGGGGAATCCGGCTTCCGCCAGTCCTCCAATCTGTAGGCGTTATCAAGTTTTATGAATCAATTTAGCTTTGAGGATGTGATGCGGCGGGGGATCGAAATACGTATGAGATATGAGAACCTTCTCGTTCCACCTCACACATCGTTCCAACGGTCCAGACGCCCGTCCGGTAGTGTTCATAGAGAAGCTCGGACCGTCCTCTTGCTCGCTACCGGAGAAACGGCGCTGGGCTCCTAAGTCGTGGGAAGTTTCAGAGCTCCAGCACCCCGTTGCCCAGTCTTGCGAACCCTTGTGGCTTAGCCAATACCAACCAGCTGCTCCACAGCGACCCACATTTTCATTGTGTGAAGGACTTTCTACAAATTCTTCCTATGGTCCACTTGGAATGGTTCTTGCTCTCGGGGATAACCCCAGGAGTACACTGTGTGAACGATAGACTTCAGGGCCGAGGTGAAGATCACTCGGGCTAGAGGAATATTGAAATACACCAGTCTGGCTTTTCAAAAATCCCAAGGACAGCGTGGTGGTCAGAGGCATACTTCCTCCAATCAAACTTCCAGGTGAGCAATTTCATAGTTCAAATGGAGAAAATACGTTCCCCTTTTGAGGCATAAACTTAAACCTGACCTCTCGCTTGTCGCAGTCCGGCTTCTTCAACGGCTTCTGGACGCAATTCTCGGACCGTTCGACTGAAGGTGCTGTAGATATTGCCCACCAGGACCCGCGTGGAACCTCGTGGTTTAAAGACCCGCCGATCCAAAGCAAGGAACGCCATTGGAGCTTGGCGACATCATCGCTAATGGCTGCTGCGAATTCTTCATATAAATATCAGAGGTTGGCATGGGATGAAACTGAATTAGCCCAGGCTAGAGCTAGGTGATTACTGCTGCTTCGACCTTGTGCATCTCCCCTTCCCGTATCCCATTGCCAGACCATCCTCGCCTCACGAAATAAGGAATTCTTATGAGCTTTGAAAAATCCGATGACAGTACAGACCGGGCGCACAATCGTCCACGCGATGCAGCGACACGACAGGGGGGGTTGGAGGCTAAGGCTGGCAAGAAGCCTTACTTTGGAATGACTGGAACCCAGCTGAACATCTGGGTGACTGTAGCGTGTACCACAGCGATGACTTTGTTCGGTGAGCCTTTTAAACATCCGGCAAGCCATTTAGCCTTTTAATACCTGGTCCGCCAAGGCTACGATCAGGGCGTATTTGGCGGAATTATTGTTACGCAAGACTTCCTCGAAACCATGGGTAATCCGGATCCCAATTTGCAGGGGACCATAGTATCGCTATATGATATTGGATGGTGAGCTCAAATCCGAGCAGTCCTTATAACCACACCACTAATTTGGAATGCCCCAGCTTTTTCGGAGCTATGTCAACCTTCATTTTTGGTGTGTGCTGGCCATATCTACAAGCGGTTAACCAATAATCTGAGATCCTTAGGTGAACGATATGGCAGGAAGCGAACCTTCATTTGGGGCGTCATTATTATGTCCATAGGCGCTATCCTTCAGACTTGCTCCTTTTCTGTGGCACAGATGATTGTCGCGAGACTAGTCACAGGTAGGTTCATTTCACATCTGATAGTACGATTCCCAAAACTGAATTGTCTAATCCAGGTTTTGGAAATGGGTTCGTGATCGATCATTCAAAGAACCGAAAGCAGTCTACCTTACCCTAGAGAATCACAGTATCAACACGGCTACTGCCCCAGTTTGGCAGAGTGAGACGTCAAAGCCGACATGGCGAGGCAAATTGGTCGTCTTTGAAATGATGTGAGTGTTCCTGTTCATTTGGGAATCATAGCTAACGCATTCGACTAGCATGAATATCGCAGGTTTCTCATTGAGTAACTGGATGACATACGGCTTCAGCTTCGTTGAGGGCAGCCTCGCATGGCGATTCCCCATCGCATTTCAACTTGTCTTCTCTATCATCTTGATCAGCACCGTACCCTGGTTACCTGAAAGCCCACGATGGCTCCTCGCCCATGGCTTCGAGGAGGAGGGCATCGATGTGTTGGTTGCTCTGGAAGGTGCTCACGCAAGTCCTAAGGATGAATACATCTTGACGCAAAGAGACGAAATTCTGGAGGCTGTCAGGATCGAGAGGGAGAGTGCCCCTGGCTGGAGGGATATCCTGAGAGGGAATACGGGTGATACTGGTATGATGAGGAGGCTAATTCTTGGTGCAGGTATGTGGCTTCCACGCTTTTATTTTGACTGCCACACTCTGACACCTCGTGCTAGGTACCCAATGGATGCAACAGCTGGTCGGAATCAACGTAACGAGTTACTAGTGAGCCCCACCTTCCAACGATCCTTTCCCGGTGCTCATTTGTTTCACTCCAGCCTTCCTCTTGTCCTCCAAAACTCTGTTGGCCTTTCAAACAATTTGTCTCGCTTGCTCGCTGCATGCAATTCCATTTCCTACCTCGTATTCTCCTTCTTCGGCCTCCTGCTCATCGAAACGGCTGGTCGTAGAAAGCTCATGATGTGGGGTGCTGCAGGTCAATGCGTCTGTTACATCCTCATTGCCGGGTTGCTTTCCAAGGCGAACGTTCCCGGCTTGGGTGAGAAATACGGCGCAGGCGCAACTGCATTCTTCTTCTTGTACTATCTCTTCTTCGGAATCTGCTGGCAGGTGAGTAGGGGGGCTTGTTCAAGGCTTTCGGTGATTCTTATTCAACTTCCAGGGTGTTCCATGGCTATACCCGACCGAAATTAACAGCCTTTCCATGAGGACCAAGGGCGCAGCCCTGGGAACCGCATCTAATTGGTGAGACTGAATACTCATCAAGTGACTACGGCTGATCGACTTCTCAGGATATCTAACTATATTGTTGTCCAAATCACACCTACGGGTATTGCTAACCTCGGATGGAGATTCTACATCATCTGGGTGGTCTTCAACGCCGTCTTCGTCCCTGTGAGCTTACGCAACCTTTTTCCCCTGCCCCACTGGTTTCTCCGACTGACGTGTTGATCCTATCAGCTCATCTGGCTTGTCTACCCAGAGACGGCTAACCGTCACCTAGAAGACATTGACAAGCTCTACCGCGAGAACAAGAACCTGATCTTTGTTTTCAGGAACAAGGAAGCTACGCAAGTCGCAAGGCCCCAGAGATTCATAGACGCAGATGAGGAACGGTTGAACCTCTCCAGGAGAGGTGGGGCTTAGTTTGAGAAGCACTGAGTGATATATATACCTCATTACACACACATAGCATGGGAACAGACGAGTAATGAATAATCTGCGAAAGACTTGACGACCTTGACCCTAATGACCTCATTTCATCAGATGTTAAGGGCAACACGGCGAGACTTCGAGTTTGGGTCCAACGATGGCTTTTCTCCCAGACTAATGACACGATAGCCCTCGCGGTACTCGTCAAAATCGTGACTAGAAATACGCTGGTCAGCACCTAATTGGCCGTATGCAGTGAGAAAAACAACATACGTTGCAGTATGGAGAGTGACTCTGTTATCCCAAATAGCAACGTCATTAGCCTGCCAGCGGTGCCTCACCTGGAGGTCATGATTCTCCGCGATATGTCTGTACAGGTAGTCTAGCAGATTATCGGATTCGTCAGGCGTGAGTTCATTGATTCTCTTTGTAAATCTTTTCGAATATTTGTCAGGCTCGTAATAAAATGCAACACGCTGAGAACCTACGCTCTGTTGACGAAGACTGTCTTAAACCCTGTGACAGGGTTCGTAATGATAACAGGGCTGGAGCAGCAACGATTAACAGCATTCGCCAATCCATACGGTCAAGCAACTCACTGCACAGCAGTCAATTCTGTGCTACTGTTCTCCGGCGCACCTCGATCCTGGTTTATTTCAATTCCCAATTTCCTAGCGTGCTGTGAATCCGAGTTAGGTCAGATCGCGTCTGCCAGAGCAGAAGAATGAATCCCACCTCATTGAATATGCTCCCGTCGTGGGTGGCAGTCAGGCCTTCCAAGAACTTTTGATAGGCAGGAGAAAGACGGTCGTAGGCTTCGTAACCACTAGCCCACTAGTTGGCAAGTTAAATTGCGTTGACCCGCCGAGCTGCTGTGCTTTTACTCACCAAAGTATCACCACCAACTGAGCAAAGCAGCGTGGTTAGTGGGTAGTTTAATGCTTAGCGTCGCGGCAAACGTACCAGAAGGTAGTGTGTGCATTCTGAGGACCTATCGAAAGTCAACCTACAGCTTTGTACATCCAGAGGGTCCACATACAGCATAGTCGGAAGGTATATTTTCGTAGGTGTTGTCTGAATGCCATCCGCCGCTTGCTCTCGACTTAGTCAGGTGTCCAGACTTATTAACAGCACTATAAAGCACCATGAAATGAACACGGACTGTGCTATTTCCGAAAAATACACTCACGCCTTGGATGTAATAACAGAAACCTCACGCCCAAACTCAGCGTCCCCCCTCGAAATCGGATGCATATACAACTTGCTCGTCTTGGGCTTGCCTGTCAATTCGCCCAGCTTCTGGGCGAGTACCTTCTGCTGTTCAACTGTGATATCTTGGTCCTTGAAAAATACAACGCCACGGTGTGATACGAGTACTGCCAGGTCATGGATGAACTCGTCTGCATTCGGTGCTTCGAGTAGATTTGAAAGTTGGGTCGTCTTGTTGGGAAAGATGGTACCAATGACAGGTGTCGCATCGTAGCTCTCGAATTGAGCGAGGGAGGCAAGGAAGGAGGGAGAAGAGGTAGTCACTGCGGTCGGCATGTTCGTGGAAGCTGAGGTGTTTGACTGGTTGGACGGATCTTGTTTCTCGCCAAGGTGGGGGGATATTGATAAGCTTCCAACCATGCGTTCTGCCCTATCATATACGCCCTCCTGACAGCCTTACTTAAACGACCTCTTTGATGGAATTGCTCCAATGTGTGCTCAAGTGTGCAGCCATGCGAAACAACTGATCCGGCGTTTGGTAAATATAGTAATGAAGATCTTTGATTGTCAGATACAACAAATCAACCTCGTGACGTCGCAGTAACAGTACTACTCTCGACAACCTCGTCACCAGCACCAGCACCTGCACTCGTAGCTGTAGCGATAGCAGCCATCTTCTCCGGATTCCAAGTCCTTTTTGCGTGTCTCAAGAGATAAACGATCGAAGTGGGAGTCATACCCTCCATACGCTTGGCTGCACCCTGCCAAAACAAATACATCAATCATCGGTTGCATCAGTCACAGTCATGGATCAAGCGAAATCAAAAATCAAGAGTGGTTGTTTCCACATACAATGGTCGTAGGGCGGACAGCAAACAAACGTTCTTTCACTTCGGAGCTAAGTCCAGGCACCTGAGAGTAATCCATTTGGGGATCTAGAAGCAAGGATTCGTCCTCCATGAAAATACGAAGATCGGCTTCTTGACGCAGGAGATGAGCGTTATAGCGGCCTGACAACAACACGTCAGGTGTCAGAGAGGAGATGAACAAAAGAAGCGAACCATCAATGTCCACTCGTGCAAGAACCTGGGGATCCATCTGTCCGAGCCGTTCGATCACGGGAATAAATTTGGTGCAAGTGACGCCTGGATATTTGAGCATCTCATACGCACTGTTGTTCTTCTGTAAGTGTTTAGTGTGCTTGAAAGCTATAATTGCACACCTCCGCACTATGCCATCCTTCTGCACTATGAAACCATATGAATTCCACTTCTGCGATGATTCTGAGTAATCTCGGGAGAAGGATGGATCAATTAACGTCACCTGTGGACTCATAGCGACAGATTTCAACAAAGTAACGGCATCTTCAATCTCGCTCTTCGTCTTTTGAAACGCAGACCATCGATTGTCAGAGACCACACCCGCTTGTCTACCTGTCCATCAAACACCATCAATTTTGTGCTCCATCATTCAGGGAAGCCCATACACGAACCTTTCTCGGTCAGTCTCAAATCAGCATTATCGCTCCGGATGGTCATGCGATATTCTGACCTTGAAGTGAACATACGATCTATCGCCCGCCTTGCTTAACAGCGATTCCCTTCGGCGAAGGTTGGAAGCACATACAAGGTTCTTCAGCTCCCTTCACAATGAGATCGTCAATCATGACACCGGTGTAGCCATCTGCACGGGTGAGAACGAGCGGTGGTTTATGGAGAGCAGAAAGACCGGCATTAATTCCGGCTACAATGCCTTGTGCGGCAGCCTCTTCATATCCAGTGGTTCCTAGAAAAGTTGTGAGCCCTTGACTAGAGCCTCTTATATGACTATGGCATACCATTAATTTGACCTGCAAGGAACAAGCCCTACTTTGGCATGAACATATAATAAGTCAGGTTCCACAAAGTAGCATACCTGGATGCGCTTCGTTTCCAGAGTCGCTGCAGAAGCGTATCAATAGCACCAAAAGTGAACTACGCCCAAAACAACGTACGCGTTAGTTCCCGAGCATCTACATGATCGTATTCAACGCCATATGCAGGTCGGACCATTTTGACGTTCTCAAGACCAGGTATCGTTCGCATCATTGGCTCCTGCAGTTCTTCTGGCATGCTACATGAGATGCCGTTGGGATATATAACGTCTGCAGCAAGGTTGTTAAAGCCGCCGAGAGATACAGGGGTAACTCACCAGAATCATAGCCTTCAGGCTCTAGCCACACTGTATGATGATCCTTATGGCCAAATCTCAGGATCTTAGCCTCGAGTGAAGGACAATACCTCGGACCTGAAGTCACCGCTTGTAAGTTGATCCAAGCCACGGAGGGTTGGATGCTCACCTTTTCGCGTTTCTTGTATGTGGCAACTGAGGTGCAAGTTGTCCTTGACGATCTTATGCGTTTCTGGCGTAGTAGCTGTTTGGTAACATGCGATTTGGTTGTTCTATAAGCAGACGCTGAGCACCACTTGCACTGAAAGCAGGATATGGGAGCGACTTACTGCATTATCAACTACTCTGTGCAGAAAGCTGAAGGGCGCGGGTACGACATCCCCATCTTGTCTAAGCATATTCGAGAAGTCGATGGTTTTGCCGTCCAATCGTGCGGGAGTACCGGTTTGTAGTCGACCAAGTTTGAAGCCGGCGGCTTTGAGGGATGCTGACAGTCCGACTGATGGCGCCTCGCCTATTCGCCCCGCTGGAAACCGCTTCATGCCTAAGAATGAATGATTACAAGACGTGCTCAAGACATAGCACAAAGTCGGGGCGTACCAATATGTATCTCTCCACCCAAAAATGTACCAGTACAAATGACGACCTGGGAGCAGTTGATAACCTCCCCGGTATCTAGGGCATTGTTCATAAGGCAAAAGGGAGACATTGTAAGCCGGAAGACAAACCTAGTCTTACACCAATGACTTTCGCCCATCTCCCGTGTTGGGCAGTGGACTGATCGAGGACGAGATCAAATACACTTCCGGCCCTTATATCCAGGCCGGGGTAGTTATGGAGAGTTCCTTGCATATGACGCTTATATAAAATGCGGTCTATCTGTGCTCTGGGTCCCTGATAGTGGCATAAGCTGAGGTTTTCTCTCTTGTTTGGATTGCCAGCGACTAACCCAGACAGCAGCGCCTTTAGAACGGTTAAGCATCTGGAATTGGATGCCAGCCTTGTCTAGGGACAGTTTAGAGACTAGATACAACGTTTGGTGGAAAGACACTCTGCTTACCTGAAATTCTGCCCATTATACCATCCAAAGCATCCACCTCACGCACTAATGTGCCCTTTCCAACGCCTCCAATCGAAGGATTGCATGACAGTTCACCAATGGTTTCTAGCTTCTGTGTGAGGAGAAGTGTTCGTGCTCCCGTTCTTGCAGCACCAGCTGCAGCCTCGCAGCCTGCGTGGCCTCCGCCAATTACACAAACTGAGCAACAATCAGGTTGAGTTAGTACCTGAAAGCGACTCCTTTGGTAGGGATCTCACCATCATAAGATATATCTGTGGCTGTCGAGTAGAGCCTATATATACAATGTCTAGCACATAGGCTCCTGGCCGCACGGGAAAGCATGAAGGAACTGGTGCCGTGCTTCGGATACTGACAGGAATCATTTTCTGGCGATGGCGTCACAGCGCGTTGTTTGTTTCGGAAGTTGATGGCAAACATAGTGTTCCGTCACTCGTATTGTGCAACACCGTCTCTGTTACTGAAGTCCGACTAAGTCACACTGACTATACCCAGTTGACGAAATGGCTCTGCCCACCGGTCTAAACATTTGCGTGGGTTGTTGTCTCTCACGTGGAATAGTGAATATACACTGCACGAGTCCAGAGGTTACCAGTTCCTTCCTAGCTCTCCCAGGGGTCCCTGGATCCTATCCCAACTCTCCTTCATATGTCCCAGCAGATCGACCCTGTGGCAGAGAAATCTAGCTTTCTGAAGATGTACATGTCCAACCACCTTGATACCCGTATGCGAAATGGTACGGCAATGTGCAAGAAATCATAACGAGCGCCGAAATGACTGCCATCGATTACACGGCACGTATACTGTTCACATATCCACGTTTACTCCTCGGGATGGGCAACGACTACCCCATACCCGCCAGGCAATCACCTTGAAATGCGCCCTCAAGAACGGCATGAAGAAAGTAGTGTATATTCCGATTAAGCCCCCCTCAGAAGCTACGAGGAGGTCAAACCTAGGCTCTTGGAAATGAAGGGACTCGCACAAGAAGGACTGTGAATGGTACGAAGCCTTAAAGCGTCGCTACCGTGAACAGTTCAGTATTGAACGATTGTTTTATTCTCGTACCCAGATCAAAACCCCCCAGATCACTACGTTCTACTTTCCTCTAAGCGCCCCATAGGCACCTGCATGAGCATTATCCTAGTTTTCTGCCTTTATGCTCCTAAATAACTCCCTTTATGCTCCTTTCGCCGCTCTTTGGCGTCGTGGATCTTGTTCGACAGACTGCTGGACTTAGGCGACTACAGCAATACGCATACGCAGGCATCGGATTGCGCGTGCTTGAGTGCCGGTACACGATCCGTCTCTGCTGCAAACATCGCACTGGAAATGGCCTTGGAGTAAGTTCGCATCTCCTCAGCTATATATTATTGTCCCAATCGGCCCCGTAACTTCAGGTGTCTATCTCATCCCGACTTTACTGTGCCGTTTTTCTATGGGTCAATCTAAGAAAGAAAACTCAAGCGCTTAGGATCGAGTCGGTCATGAGAGCTGAGTCGTATAAGTACTGTGAATTCCAGCCTAGTCAACACACATGATTCAGATGCTGCTCTGATTTGCGTCTATATCACCATCTTCAGGTGTCTATCCGAGAACGATGGGTTACGTCACCTGTTCCCTCCGTGTCGGTTATTTTTGATAATGCTGGCATGACATCACTTTGCCTTGAATCCATCCAGCATCCGGCAGAACACTGATTGTCTTGCCAGACGTCCATTTCTATGTCTTCCGTCGGTCGACGTTTGCACCGCGGCAGTTATTTGAATCGAGGGCATGCCTTTGGCAGCATAAATCCCCTTTTTCTCGCCCTTAATTACATCCAGAGCTGGGCGAAAGGGTTTCGTGCTCTTTCGCGCCCTTGCGATATGCCAACAAATGGTGATGAAGCTCCCATCCCAGATCATGATCAAAGCTCTGTCTCTTATAACCAATCTGATATGCTATTCCCTCAAATGGCGCGACCACTGTAGTGCCACGGACTCACAGGTACATACTTATTTTTGGAAACAGCGGTATAATCTGCACGAAGACCTCAAAAGCTTGAACAGACTATCAACAACAAGCACCTCTGATGTTATGTCCATTTCAAATATCTTGAGGAAATCTCCTCGCATTTCGATTACGATGGGCTATCATGGGACCTAACAGTAGGATCCTCGAAGCTCAAATTCCATGAACAGCTTCACGTTTTCTCTTTGCCAGCTTGAGACCATCCGAGTCACCGTGTACAAGTCACTGGGTCGCCGTCTCATTGGTTCTAGCATTGAGATCCATTGCGGCCTAGGACGTGAGCGTGGTGCCCACAGCATTTAGGCACCAGGATCAGGTGCCGCGAGGCATTCAACACTATAATCGATGCTCACATGGAATTATCGGGGGAAACATGCAAAAGATAGAATCTGATATAAGCATGCCATCAGCCATACTGCCCACTGTTGCGACTCGCCAGGGACTGCTGCCGGCGCTGTGACACGGTTGGGAGCCTGAGTGTGATTTGCGGCAACTCCCGAGTTCAGTATAGCCAAGAAACGAATCAGCGAACGGAGAATGATAGTTCATGGAAGAGGATGTGGGGTTCGGAGAGGGCACACCTTTTTAGCTGTGATAACTTCACGTAGTCGCAGAAACAATATGGCCCCTGGATTGTCTTCCTTGATATTACCTTACATACAGGTTTTTTGTTCCGGAAGTCTAGCTATTCACACAGAATCAGGTGATGTTCGAGGTAATGGTTGCATTCATCAGGAAAAAGTTTCCTGACTTAATTGTGACTTCTGTGACTTGATGCCTTGATCAAGGCAATTTCAAGTCACATTTCCTCAAGTCACCCAAGGCAGGTGACCATCTTGGATGATGACTTAATGTTTTCCTTTGGATGATCATTTATATTTATTTTCATGTATTTAATCAATCTTATACTTTAAAAAGTTCCTTAAGTATGACTTAAAATGGTCTTGTCAACCTTTGTGTCTTGGGTGCCTTGTGAATAAGTGTGAGAAATTGTGACCAAGGCATGTGATGACCCAAGACCAGCAAGTCACATACCTTTTTGCTGATGTTGTTAGGGTGTGGCAGGTGCCGTTGCTGTCTCATCTAACTTTGGTTAGGTGTGTTGAAGAAAACCCAGCACCCTGGTATTTCTACTAGAAAGCATGTCATCCTCACGTATTTGCTCTGCTAAGCATGAGCAATATAATTTTTGGATCTTCCTATGCCTTTGCAGTATATTCACCAGAATTGTTTCACCTTATAACTCGTTATATTACCCCTTCAGTCATTATTATCTTTGTAAGATTACACATTGTAGAAATGTTCTAAGCTTCTCGTGACTCCTTCAACATGGGGTAGAGTCATGTTAATTCTCCAGTCAACCATATGTTACATGTGCAACATTGTATGCACACCTCTTATGCCCCACAACCTGACATTCTATTATTCTACCCTATGCCCAGTACACATCATATATAAACTAGATGTAATTAGCATACTTTCTTCACTGGAATTTCATTCCTTGTCTACTTGACTACTCTTAAAGTGGCTCAAGACATCCTTGACTCATTCATTACTCATGTCAATCCTACATATAGACCTTCTAGAACTACCAAAAATCAGTTATTGGAAATTCAGATGGGTTATGACTACATTAGATGACTTCTCATTTAATGCTTGGGAATTACTTCAGAAGAAGAAATCTGAAGCACCTCAATCCCTGAGAAACCTTGTCGTTCTCATCACTTACCATCCACACAGAGTCTCTGAATGGATCCATTCATTTTTACGCAGACAAATATGAGCCATATCCTGGGGCTCCACATCCGTCAACCGCTATCCCCAACATCCCCAGCAGCGAGGTGCTTGCAAACTGGAAACCCCATGATATTAGTATTTTTTTTGAACACTTCCAGCAGTTCCAGGCAGCAGGTTTTGCAAACCCTCGCGGCGAGTACGCAGCCATGTCTGCAATTCGAGAACTTGTTCCTTCAATCCAGTACTTTAAAGGCCAAGATCCCTAGAAATTTGTGTTGGATCTCGACTGGTGACAGGTGTTCTCTTCCCTTCCTCGTACTCTACGGGAACGTCTGCGGGAGCACCATTAAACTTTTCCCAACTCTCGACATCACCGCCCAATTGCGTCCCTTTTCCGAGTTTCTCCTTGGGACCATCCAGTTCACCAATCCCAAGTTCCCCTCGCAGATCCTCATAAAATTCCCTTGTCATTCCTGCTACTTCTCTTGCTTCGACATTAAACGGCCCCTTGACTTCGCCTCTCCAACCTCTCCTCACCTCTTCTCTAAACGCTTTAATCACGCCACCGTCGTCACTGGTAATTCCTTGTTGCTCGCAGATCCACATGAACCATCGATGGCCAGTAGTCACATGTGTAACCTCATCCGCGTGGATAATTTCCATAACTTTGACCGTTTCCATGTCCCCTGCACGCCGGAACCGCTCGATCGTGCCTGGATTGACATCAAGTCCTCGGGCTTCATGCACAAGATGGATAATGGCGAGACGAGCACGAAGAGAATGCGCAGTTGTGGTAGCAGATTCCCAGAGGGAGGCATGTACTGGCATACTTCCGTATGGTGTGGAGGGAGAAATTGCGCTTAAACGAGACGTAAGCAGAGAGCTGATCAGTAGTAGAGGTCAATATCAGCACTGGCGTAGGCAAATTAAGCGACACACAAGTGTTTGGCTTCGTCAAGGGCCATTTTGGTGAAGTCGTGGAAGAAGGCGGATGGTATATCAGGATGTGACGGTCCAAATCGGGCCATGATGTCCCACCTGTCGACCTCAAGCGTTATATCCTTCCTCATCTTGGTCGGATGTCATCGAAAGCACTCACGCCAAGTCAATACTGAATAAGGTCACCTAAGCTTCCTGGGGTGGACAGAGTATACAACAAACTTACGCCCATTGTTCAATATTTGCTAGAGCGTGTAGCATGACCGCCCTATTTTTCCTATTCTTGACTTTGGCTGGGTCGGCCTTCAGATTGCGTGTCCAAGACGCATCACGAGAAGGCACTTCTGGCGGTTGTGGCGCACTGGGTGACTTATGCCCAATGGAACTCAGTTTGCCCGTCCTGAATAGATGCACAGCGTGCTTTGTGCGTTCCACCTGTGTCCACAAACCTCAACGAAAGTACCAAACTTCCTGCGGCAATTAAGCGTACCTTCAATGTGGGATTAGGGGTATTCAAGATCAGAACAGCCCACTGCATTAGCGTCTTTGGTGGATCGTTCAGCGGTACGATAGGTTCATCTTTGACTGGTAATGCGCTGTCATCTCGGAGGTCATTATTATCTCTGACGTTCGGAGATGAAACGGAAGGTGGATCAGCGAACTCTGGACGCAAAGATATCAATTAGTTTGTCATGCTTGGAGGGTAAGGGGTTGCAGTGCACCTTCGGAAACAGGTCGTAGTTCAACCAAGCGCCAGCCAGATCCTTCCTCAGGCACCTCGATTGATACCATCTCCACAGCCTCGGTATTTGAAGTCACGTGTATTGCAAAAGTGCAAGCTTTCAATCCAGTTTCACTCTCCCCTGTGCGTAAATCAAAATCATATCTGACCCAGTGTTACCAGAAATGTTGGATTACGAAATGGCGGGTACATCTGACGGACCTATGCCATGGGCAAACAGCAACCACGCTGTTATCGCATTCCTCTATTTCGGCATGGGACATATCAGCCCCTAGATGCGGACAACTTGCTTCCATAGCGTAGAGTTGTTTAGAATTGGTATTAAGCCGATACAATGGGTCCGAGACTCTTGCCCTTGAACCGGGTTCTGGTTGTTCTCCACCGGTCGCTTGATCATATTTTGGGTTATCTTGGGGCGTGGATAGCCTGAAAAGTATTAGAGAACGATAGTACCCCTCTCGCGATCGCAATGTCAGGAAAAACCGGAAATGGCTGAGGAGTTGACTGAACGGTGCGATCCTAATGGTTGCAAAGGTCAGATTAAAACCATGTCAGCAGGAAGTTTACAATGGATGTAGGGACGAACTCGAGCAGTTCAACCATGAAGGAATTTAGATTAGGTGAGAGTTGGGGGTTAAAGAGTAAGCAGGGTGTTTTGTTCGCACGCTTACGAGGACAATCTCAAGTGCTAGTGATGCCATTGTAAGTATTCAGGAAACCCAACCTAAAATACAAGACAAATTTTCTAGTCGTTTTACAGGAACGGAATATAGAGACATGTACAGTACAACATGTCGTCAAAGTGGTTAATCACAGCTATAGACGGCTACACTAAAACCGTAAGTGTCCATGTCAGTTTCGAAAGCGATATCCCAGAACTTAAATAACCTAAACAAAAACAGGGAACTATTTTACATCATGGGGAGTTGGACCGGTTGGAAGGAACTGAACCCGTTGTGCATTGTTTGCAGCATGCCCACGCCTTGATGCTGCATGGCAGGGTGATAGGACGGCGGGGTGGCATGTTGCCCCATAGCGTTGGGTGGTGATGGTGAAGGATCAGGTGTCCAGGAGAATCTGTCATATGCGGTAAGCATTCAAGACGTCGACAAGCAGTGGGGTCGGTTAATTTACCCAGGCATCATCATGTTCTGCCACCAGGAAGGATTCTTGATAGCTTGCATGGTCGCAAGCATTTCCTCGTCAGGCGAGTAGCTATTGCCAAGAACGGCGAATTCCATGTCAGATCCAAAATGTATAGGGCCTGTACCCGAGTTGTAAGTGGCTTCCGGGCGATAGATAGGAGTCTGGAGGTTCTGAGTGTGAGTCTGCATTCCATTCGAGTTGTAACCGAGATTTTGATCAGGCTGCGTCGAGGTTTGTTGTTGTTGAGCCACGGAGAATATTGTCACCGAACCTGGAGGCATCTGATTCCCACCAGCACTCTCGGTGTGACTCGGCGGGTTGGGATGAAGACGGCCGACAGTTGCTCCATCACGACGATGACGGGAAAGGAGACTAGCCAAAAAGCGAGCATAGAGTTTAGGTGTATGCTTATCGTCTATGGCGATCTTTGGAGAACTGAGCGTCTGGATTAACCGTCCAATTAACTCGAAGATGCAGCTCTCTTGTTCTTTGCTGAGGAGCGAAGCGAATTCAGGTCTCAACAACTGGTCCTCATCATGTTAGGTCGTGTGACAAATTGAACACAACGAGATACACACCTTGAGAAGGAAGGCTGATGCAAAAGACGCGAAGACGAAATGACCTGCAACCATGGGTTTGGCTCAGTCACACGAGGCCTCGCTAGAGAGGAAAGGGCTTACCATCAGGAGCATAGCGCATATACCCACTTGGAGCTAACTCCTCGATCATATTCTTGATAACCGATTTGGCTGCTTCCAAGCACTGCGGGACAGTGAGTGTGACTAACAGGTAACTCGATAGATATGCATACCTTAGTGAAAAATACTTGATCACTGCGCTCGATCCCGCGTTGGAACGCTTGTTGGAATCCAAATGAGAACATGACGAGCCGAGAGTAGCCGACCAAACTGGAAGGGGGAAGGTCAGGTTCAAATTGTCCCAATTTAAAGATTTGAATGATAACTCACAATGGCAACAACGAGCAACGGAAGACGCAACCAGGATCTAGAGACGATGTCATTACGTGCTTGTGACCTCTCGAAACTGTACATACCATTAGGGTCTGAACCTACTTCGAAGCGTTTCAGCCACTCATTATGATATTGCGTTAAGTATTCATCATGCTTCATCGTTATCTCTCGGAAATCAACGTTCTACATTTTCGTCAGCTGACAGCATGGGGTTCCTCGACTGAATCACTGACCTTATTAAGGCCACTCGGAGCAGAAGGATCGCTGAAGATCTCGTCATGGAACTTGGCCACGATTTGAAGTAACGCTGAATAAGCGCAGAGGTGAATGTCATACTGAAATGGCAGTCAGACGGCAACGAACCCAGAGAAAGAGTCTGCTCCATACCGGAAGATTGTATTGCGATTTCTTGTACCAGTCTTGAGCATTGCGAACGACGCTAGAGGACAGATGTTTAGGTGTTTATCAAGGAGACCGAATGCATAGCACTCACTAATCCTCTTTGATCGTGGAAGGCTTTCCGAATTGTGTGGCGGTGGAACGATCCAAGGTGAAGCATAGCATCCAAACCCGTGCGCGATTAAGCATCTCACGCTCCTCCTTCTCGTTCTTCGGCTTGGCAGAAGAAATGTGATGAAGGTTGAGATCTGTTGCAATTCTGGGGTATCAAGGTCAGAAAAGATATGGGACACGTGAGGGTGATCTAACATACCGAATGGCAAGGCCAGTATACAACCAACTTCGATCCTCTTCCCATCTTTTCGCAGGAACCGCATAGATGCTCATAAGAATATAAGCTTGACACAACTCCACGGATTTCCAGCCATCAATCAAAGCATTTGCAGCGGAATGTTTGGCGAAGTGCATCGCAATGGGGTATATCTCCGACTTTTCTGCATAGTATCTAGAAGAGATTGCGCAGACTACTAATCCCTCAGATATTGTTTAAGTGAGGTAACAACGAATCACTGACCGACAGTGAACAAGAATGGGCAGCGGGCGAAAGTCGACGCAGGTGTGTGTAGCAGGGGATCGAGCAAAGAGATAAATGGCTAGCTCGGTTGTCGCTGAGTTTGTTCTCGGAGCAAATCAAGGAAGAGAACTCACGTTGACGTATGTAAAGAATCTGGTGGACAAACGCCATTAACATATGTTAACGAAATCAAGTGATAGATTTGACGTACATGTCGAAAAGTTTCTGGACATCCTCCACGTTGACCAATCCGTGTACCAGTATCTCCGGTGGACTATGCTGCTCTATGAGCGAAGCTCTGATGTCCAAATCAGAAGCAGGGCCTGTCCACATGGAATCATAGTAACGATGACATATCGCGTTACGAAGAGAGGCAGAGCCTACCTGGCATGAAATATGTTTCGTTAGCCACCCCCTGGAGATGACAAGACGTGTCAAATGGAAATCCTGAGAAACGAACAGGAGTAAACGCACGACGTTATCATCGTTCAAATCCTCTTCCGTAATGTTGATGTCTTGCGCACGGTCCCTCTTCCCTTTGACCTTGCTGCTGTTGATGCTCAGGTTTGCTATTAAACCCAATGGGACATGAGCATCCGGCAGAGAAGCCTGTATCTTCTCTGCATCACTGGAAGTGCATTCTCCTTCTGGGTCCTCGTCCTCGGGGGCAACCAGCTCGATAGCAGGCGTCTCGGAATCGCCATCTGACTCTGCCTCTTCCTTGTTACGCAGTTCCGTGAACATGTTTGGACCGGCGGTGTTGCCAGCGTCACGCACACTTGACTGGAGCCGATCCAGCCAAGCCAAAACATTGCGATTATTCTGGTCTGAGGGAGAAGTCGCCATGCGGTAGGAGGCGATAGAGAGCGGGGTCGCAAGGTAAGGATTATGTAGCTGTAGTTCGTCAGAAACAGCGGTAATGGACACGAGACGATTACATACTTGTTTGAGGAGAGATTCGATGATAGCATCCTTTTGTCTGATTTGTGCAAGCAGATATTCGCGTTTACTGGAACCAGAGGGCAATTGTAAGTGCAAGTTCGACGAAGACGAGGTAGAAGGGGAGGAAGATGAAGACGATGACGATGAATTCGAAGAGAGGGAAGATGATGATGAGAGTCTGGTAAGGCGTGGCATCGTTCAAGGGAGCCAATGGGGCCAAAGTCTGACGAAAAGGTATGGCAGAAAGTGCCCGTCCTTAAGACGGCTCGCAAAAGAACCCTCAAGTGATTTTCGGCGAGAAATTTGCAGCCTACGGCGAGACGATCAAGAACGGAAAGAGGGTGAAATAATCATGGACCGACAGGGAAGATGGTCAAAATGGTGGAGGCAAATTTTCGTCGGACACGAGGCAGTTCCACTTACTTTGGAGCAGTTCTCGGTTTCCGACCTTCCACGATACAAACGTGGCTACCGGCTTTGCACCTCTCGCAAGTGTTGTCATCCTTCGCAAAATTGCATTTCATCTGTTGTTCGGGTCAGTACGAAGATCACACATGACGAAATGTGCGTCAGAGGAAGCGGTTCAAAGATAGCTGGAGATAAGTTAACCGAGAAGATTTTCCACTAAGGGTGGTCATCCTATCAAAAGCGCTAGGCTATGCCGTAGCGGACCCCAAGAATAGGCGTAAAAAATGAACACGGTCCGAGAGGACTTGAAGGATACACCGCACTCCGAGAGTTGACCATCAAGAGGTGATACCACAACGTCAAGAGGAGGCACGATATTTGCTGTGGAGTCTCGGTGAAGCCGTTAATTGAACCAAAGGACGAACCTTGAGCTTTTTGCAATGTTTGCAGGCACCCGGCCTACAAGATCACATGTATCCAAGCCCCAGATGGGGGTGTCACGTTGTGATTAATTAAGAGGGCCGATTAAGGGGCAAAGCAGGCACAAAGTTCGGGAGAGAATTATTACCGGAGAGGTGGATTCGCAGAGGCAGTGCAAAGAGGGGAGCCGGGAGGATCCAATGCCGGATCCCGAGTGCAAAGTCCCATGAACAGAAATGTAGTTTGACATATTAGAACGTTGATGATTTGAGTCAGGAAGAAGGTCAGTGATTGCAAGGATCAAACCGTATTCGCCAAAGAATCAACGGATCAAACGGTTCGGAGTGAAATGAGCCGTTTCGGTGTCGTCGAATAAGACGGATTTCGCCAACGTCAGGTAGGCATATGCGCAGCAGAACCATGGAACGGAGTATAAATTCCAGTGGCATCCCATAGCCGCCAACGGAACCAAAATGTCCGAAAGATGTCATCGATAGGGCACATGGTGACGCCAATTCCATTGATGGAAGTAGTCCAGATGATCGAAGAAAGAAAATTTTTGGTTAGCAAAAAGCAGAGATTGAAAACGAGAGGAACGCACAATCTTGGCCCTTTCTCTGCCTTTCCATCGGCACTGACCACGCCCAAACCTGCCATCCCGACACTGACACCCCCACCGTAACCTTCACCCTCCTCCTCCTCGCTTTCCTCTTCAGTGTCCCCTTCCCCAGCGGCCCAGTACCCTCCACTACTGCCTCGCTTGCCACGCTTGCGCTTTCTAGGATTTGTATTATCCAAAGGAATAGCCTGGGGTGGCTGATATATCGTGTTGATATTTGGTGCCGATCGTTTCGGCATTCCTACCGTAGCCTGTTTCTGGGAACTTCGGGCAGCCTGAGAGACGCCGTTACCCGAAGCTTCCCCTTCCCTTTGAGGGCCTTGAGAGGACAGCTCCCCGGTGCCCCCGCTGGCCTGCGTTTGATCAGATCGCGCCGCTGACGTTGGCGAACCGGAAGGGGTTTGAAGTTTCGGCTTATAGTGCTGAATATTCAACTGATTAGTAGTATAGAGATTGGATCCACGAGTCTCCTCCAGGGGCTGCTTTCGGCTTTTGGACGGGCTCGTATCATTTGTGTTCGGCGGTTGCTGGGAATATGGTTGGGCGACCGATGGGCGCTGTTGATCCGAAAGGGTGTTATTTTGTGTGTGCCGATACTGCTGCAGAGCATACTGCAGACGCTGGTTTTCGGGAGGGTGAGACTGAGACTGAGACTGTGGTTGCCCCTGGAACTGTTGTTGCACTTGCTGGCCTTGTTGCTGTGGTACTTTCTGGTTTCTTTGGACTGCATGAACGTCCTGTGCCTGCTGGCTCTGGTGGTGGCGCTGCTCTTGGTATGCCTGCTGTGGCTGCGTGTGGTCTGAGGTATGCGTGTGAGAGTGGAGGGTAGAATCAGGGGTCGGATGTTGATACGATTGTTGGGAGTCGGGGGTGGACACCTTCGTCGCCACTACCGAGCCCGTTGCATTAAGCAGTTCGGAAGTATAGTAGGAGCCGTATAATCTGTTTTGTTGTGACGGCTGCGGATACAAACCCGTGCTCGTTGGGTTGACGGTATCGGATATAGATTCGGCAAAGGGAGAAGAGTAATCGTGGAGGAAGTCGGGGTATGCGTTTGTGTCTCGCTCATAATGCTCCTCTTCGCTGTAAGCGCCAGTCCATTGTGGATATGGATGACCACTGGCATCGGTCTGCGACTGTAGTGAACTTGGTGGATCGTAGAGAGCTGAAGCAGAACCAATCCCGGAGGGTGAGACCAAGGAGCCTGCCACCACATCGTGCGAAAACGTCGAAGTCGAAAACTGCTCGGCGGCATAAAGCCAATCGAGGGAGGATGGTTGAGGTTGTATGCTCTGACTCGTGCCTGCAAACCAGTGGGGATATAAGTGGTTGCTTTCCGAGCTTATCAGGCCACGCACCCATGGAGCCGGATCCTAATTGCTGGCGAGAACGAGCTACTTCTCGTCGAGCATCAAGACCTTGAGGGTTCGTAGAGCCATTGGATCCAGGGCCGGACGAGTGCATAGCTGCAATGTGAATCACAGTCTAGGATCAAGAATGGAATAATAAGGTATCAGAGAAACTTCAACACTTCAAAATGCATCAAATCATACCTATAACCAGCTTCGAGAGGTCGGAGGATGGCTGGTACCGACGTGTAACGTGTAACGATGGTGGCACAAAGGACGGTATGAACTTCTCAATTGCAAAGCGCCTAGGTGGCACCCTTCTGCCAACAAGTTCTTGTCCACCTCTTATAAAGATCAAGAATCCTTCTGGCGGAGCATGGTGGGGATCCCATTTTGAGATGGGTACGTACTTATCCTGATCCAATCAACGAAAAACAGACCCCTTAGCCTGATGTCACATCTAGTCAACGTTTAGTGATTTTTCACTTATGATTTGTTTTGATCCGAAAATTGCCATGTTCACTAGTCTTGTCCAACCCGACTTGGATGAATAGAGAAAATAAAACAAAATAAAGCGATGGAGGTTAAACGGAGACTACCCAGCTCCTTCTCACTGGTCAGTCCCTATTTATCATCGACATTAGCTGGGATGTCTTCTAATCCACCCAAATGGAGGGAGCGGGCTGACAAACGTGCTTCTCTAATCACGATCATGCATCAGACCAGGCCTTCCAAGACTAGTCCTCGGATTTGGTTCGTTCCCTTGTGTTCTGTTTTGTGAATCGGAACGCGTGGCAGTTCTCGGTCACACAGCCTAACATATGCGTAGCGCCCTCTTACGATAACGAGGATAGTCCCGACGATAATCAAGGGATCCGACCAATCGATTCTGAAGAAGCCTTGTGGAGCCTACCACTTTCATCACAAAGGAAGCCCACCACTTTCATCACAAAGGAAGCCCACCACTTTCATCACAAGGGAAGCCCTGGCCGAGAAGCCATAGTGCATAGGGACGGATTCACTCCGCTGTGTATTATTGTTCAGCACTAGCTCGTCCGCGTGATTTCGCATCCTACAGCAAGTATTCCGTTTGGTGTATGCAGATTCGTCATTTTGCCGCGTTGAGGAAGCAAGGGGTCGGAAAACCTTTCAAATAGACCATTGGCCTGCAAACTAACACGGAGCTATCAAATGAAACAATATACAACAAACAGTAGCGCATCTTCCTTCCTCCCGTAAGTGTGCGGGAGAGATCTGCCTAACCTAAACCAAACCTTACACAGGGTATGAAACACTGTAAATGCCCAAACACCGAACACCAGTTTACGCCCTCCTGAACTATTAATGGGTCCAACCAGTAATACTAGAGCAATTGAGTCGGTATGTTATCACAAATCCTGGAGCTGATATGCAGCGGAAAACAATATAATCTTTTATGTATGTCGCCGCCCAACACGCTCTTCACCAAACCGAACTGACCTGGGTCCTCGTGAGCACTCACGAATATATGCGCCACCATGCGACGGTTATGTCGTTGAAATCGGTCCGGTGAGTATTATTAATCGCGCAACTGGACACGCATTTGTGAATATTATTGTGACAGATCATGCACCCCGACGTGGTTCCTCTGAACGAGAAGCTACCTGTAGTGGATTCACATACTAGCATGAAGGCCCTTAACATGCCCACAATCGGTGACGAGTGCAAATATTTAAATGGTGGAAAAATATGTATACACATTGTGCCCATATAATATACAAGCTATTCAGTATCAGCTCCATGAAATGTTATTTCTCCCGCCCCTGTCACCCATAGGCAGTTCTAAAACGTGGCCAGTGTTCTGGCCCCGTCGGTGGTAGTCATATGTACTTACTGGAATAGTTGCAAAACTGTTTGCTTCTAGGTCAACTTGGATCCACCTGGTTCTTTTTCTCCAGTACAATCGTTAGTTCAGGTGGCTGGGAGTCCACGGCATGAGCTAATCGCTAAAGGGAAACCCGTGGTGTATCCTATCATTAATGCGTGAGCGGGACTGCGTTGAACCAGGGGCAGTCAAGGCCAGCCAGGGTGACCGATAAACTACTACTAGCGGCATCAACACGCCACACTATCCGCGACTGCCACCTGCGGCTCCGAGGTCTCCGAAAATAGCAAGTTGGCTACAGACCTGGTGCCATTCTACCATTCGAGTTCACCCATTTTCCATATGGGTCACGAGGGCAGCCTCGACGAACAGATATCATTAGACATGGGAACCCTTTGTTACTTCAGCTTCCCAAGGTCAAATCGGAAGAAGGTCTGCTCTGAAGGTGGACTGTGCGGCCATCACTCCAGGAGCGACAATTTGCGCATCGAGAATGAAGTAGCCGTGCATTGTCGTGGTCTTCAACCTGCGTGCAGCTCGGCCCGTGAAAGCTCATGAACGCTCACCTCAGTATCCCGGCTATCTGGTTGTTCGTCCACCCCGCCATTTAATCGGAATCCTTTCCGCAATAACTACCGACGACGTCTTCCGTTCTACCTGTCATTATTCTGCCAAGCTTTGTCAATCTAGAATATTTACGGAGGACAACTATCCAATGACATGAGGCGATGGGGCAAGTTACATAAACAACCTTCTCTGACTTCACCAACAGATAGCCCAGTCACAGCCTATCTATCAATTGAGAACAGAGTATCGGATTTCGGGGGAGGGGAGATTATCACTTTATACTCAACCAGCGAACGTTTCGTGAATCAGTCCGCAGCAAGTATGGCAATGAATAAAATATCAGTGACACGAGAGTCACTCGCGCTTACTCACCTTACAAGCCTCCGCGATACGGTGCTTCAATAAAAATTTCCGAGCTCGGAGTGGTCAGTGTGCGCAAGAAAATGGTTTATATTGGACTATGCTTGGCGGCGCCCAGACCAGCCACCTTCAAATTTGTGTGGCTAGGTGACACTCTACCTTTTTTTTGGATGTTGCAGCTCTTGCCGAAAGACAGGTGCCGAGTTATAGAATGAGCAGGTCCAGATACAGAGATTCTTTGATTCTAGCTTCGGCCGCTTCTATGACGACAATTGTCACACATGAAATGCAATGCCTGACGAAATATTGAGAAAACTATTGAGCTTTTGATAGACCCGAACCCGTGAAATTATCCTTACACCCCCGAATCCGCGCTTTGGGAGATTTTGTCCGTCCCAAACATTCCCATGCTTCGACAACGGATTCACACGTTTCTATTCCAGAAGAACTTCATCTTCCCAGAATTTTGCAGGATTTCGGGGATGCAACACCTGCAGGGATAATGCGCGACCCTTGAACACACAGGTGACCAGCTAGACATGCTAAAATTATCGGTGTTGGCGCCCGAATCCCCACTCCAATTTAGCCCACGTTTCATTAACCCCTAATCAGGACTAGTATAAGCTTTGGAGAGGCGACTGTATTCTTTTCAACTCATTTTCTCCAACCCAACTGTGGACTTGAGGCCATGAGGCCTGGGTCGCCTGGTGCAACTCTCCCGCGGAAGCCGAAGTTAGGACCCGGGCTTTTTTTACTGCCCAGGCCGATGTGGAAAATTATGGACATGACAGCAGAATGTTATCTACGCGCCCGCGGGGCTAATAACTGGCTTGGAGCGATGTTCCACTTACAAAATCTCTTGGCGGGTTTACGGGAGTGGCGAATCATTAAGCTGAGTTAATCAAACATGACGGGCAGATTGTCACTTGACACACTTGGACATTGAGTCGTCCCTCTAGAGCAAAACTCCAGAAAATTCCTCAAGATTGAAAACAGAACCGATTTTGTCCTCTATGAATTATCCCGTGGCTTAGACGAGAAATGGCCTCTTGACGAGACAAAATATTGGGGGGTGAGATAAGTTGGGTGTTTGGTTGTGCTTGTCTAGCAGCAACAAGGACTGAGCTACTTGCCCCAGGTAATATTTCTTGTCGATTTCCACTTCTTTTTCATATTTCCTTTGTTTTATCTCCTGTGATTGCTCACTGTGATCCACCACGTTCCATTTGCACTCCATATCTCACCCGGCTTCTCACCTTGTTTATTTACCCTTTATACTGCTCCCAAACTCCTACGAGGCATAAATACTGGTAGTACCGGTGAAGTAGAATTTGACAATTCTTTAAGCCTGTGAACTACCTGTTGGACTAGCATGTAATGTTGTAGCCTGACTCTCCACGTCGCATATCCCCATCTCAACACACACAAATTGTTTAATCTTGAGCGTAAGACTATTTACTCTCCGGGTGAACACTACAGTTGTCTACCGTTTTGAATTTGAGTCATCATTTGGGGGTAGCAAATGACCAGCCCCTCCCCAAAGTTTGATGCCTCCCCTGACTGAACTCGCCCAGGAATCCCATATCATTCTTCATTGCCACCACGACGATATACAGTTTACACGCTGCAACACCAGAAACTGATATGGGAGAAAAAAACCATGGCTCTCCAAAACCACCGCATATGAACATTCACAACATGCACTGCGCGTGAGTGACGATTGATTAATTGGTTGTCGTGAGGAAAATATGATTAGAGGCCACCTTCCGTCATTGAGCGACAGTGCCTGCGTGGGAAATACCTCGTATTAACACGAGTTTCAAGTCGGTCAACCCTCCTCGCACAACCCCACTTACATCGTTGCTATTGTGGGTCAGAAATATATGTGAGGTGGTGAGCTTTCATTGCATAGAAATACAGAATGACTATAATGCTCTGCCGATAGATACATCTGATAAATTTACTCGCGTGCCATGATCGTGAAGTCGTAAAACCCATCCTATGCCTTAAAATCTCCAAGGTCCCCTTGTCCCCGTCGGTCCTAACGACCTCGGTGTCTTCGTTGTCGAATCCTTTCGCTCCCGAACCAAAGCCGCCGAGGAAGGTGTGCGTTTCAGTGTGACTTTCACGGCAGTCTCAGCGTTATCAACTCGAGATGGAGAAACGACCAGCGTTTCTGGATTGCCGAAGAAGAGGGGATTGAATGAAAACCCAGCATAGGGTGTCGTATCGAGCTTTCGGAGGGGCATGTGTTGTCCCCTCGGTAGACGTTTCTTCTCCGTAGGTATGTTCGAAGTATTGGAATGGGTATAATTCGTAGCTTTGTTGTGCCGCTGCGGTTGCCACTGAAGCGAGGTCGAGGATTTTCCAGAACAGCGGAGGGATTCTTGGAACGAGACACACGTGGCAGATGACATGGTCGACATTCCCTCATCGATTTCGGTCAGGTCATCCATCTCACTTCCGTCCATGGAGGAGGAGGAACCAGAAAACAAGACGGAACCCCGATCCAAGGCGTCCCCAATCAAGGTCGACTCTCCATCACCATGCTCGAGCTTCCTGATCCTTTGCTGACTCCGTTCTATTGTGTCGTATAGCGATTGTTCAAGTTCATTCGAAACGTCCTGTTCTGCCAGCCTCGCATGCTGCTCCAATCGCAACTGTTCGTTCTCCCTCGCAATCCGGCGGTATTCCTTCAACCAGTCCCAATGAATCTCCCTTATCTCCTTCTCATGCTCCTCTCTCATCTCCACCACCGCTTGCTTGCTCTCCTGAAGCTCCTGCAATAATTCCATCACAAACTCCTCAATCATGGCCTCTTTCCGCACATCTACTGCCATCTGCTTCGCGGCACGCGTAATGGCGGCCACCCTCGCACGCTTGTTCCTTTCTCCTTCGACGACCAGCTCCTGTATTTCTCTCTCCAACTGCCACACACGATTGGAAAGCAATAAACGGTCGCAGAACGACTTGAAAGCATTCGAACACTTCGCTTTTTCGATGGACCTGATCGAAGCCCGAAGGGCTCGCAGTTCCCTCTCTTGCTTCCAAACGTGGTTCATGAATAAGAGGTGCTCGCAGAACGTCACGAATGCCCCTGTAACGTGCTCCTTGTTCGTGGAGTTCGCAAGGATAGTGGAAGTGGGTTGATTCAGGAGGGGTTGGCACGCGAAGAGATTTTGGTGGCGGGATGCGGAAGATGAACTTCGACGAGTGGATCGTCTTTCGGGGGCAGAAGGCGGAAGGGTGTCTGTCCTCCAGGGACACTGCTGCCAATCGTTTGACGCCATCATCCCTACTTCCAAATCCCTCAGATCATCCAGGAGTTTTCGGGCGCTGAACGCAAGCTCCTTTGCACGAGTGCTGGGAGATGCGATAGTGATGGTTTTCGTTGTGCACGACATATTATAATGCCTATGGATGTCGACAACGGTCGTCACGATGGCGAATATAAAAACGCAAGGGAAAACGAGGAGTTCTCCAATCACTAATTGTTGGAGGAAACGCGTTGAACCTAGTCAGCTCTCCGAACAGGAGATAATGGGATATGAACACATACAACGAGTGCGAGAAATACGCCCGAAGCGCAACTCCGAACGAAGAAAGATGAGATGTGGAAGGGAGAACAGTTGCTACCAGTATACTTTTAACGAATCGGAGGAACACATGGATGCCTCGCGTCCGGGTGGCGATGCAATCATCCACCGTCTATACGACTATGATTATCTCTGACTGGTGTTTCATGTCCTCGAGGAATTGATAGACCCCAACATGCGTCGTCCACGAGGCAAAGCCATGGTCAGCCAGGAGTAAGCATCCAACTGAGGATCACATGACCAGATTCGGACTTCGCCAACACCATTCCCCTTAGCCCAAGGCTTCGGAGTTGGTTAGTGATTCGCCATTTAACGTCACCAGGATGCTGGTAAGAGCCTACCCAGCCAACGAACGAAATGTTCCCAGGTATGTCGCCGTTCTATGTGTAGAGAATTCATGCCAACAAAGGATAACTCGCAAGTGCTGGTCAGTGAAATCATTGCATACTAAGTCCTTTTTGCGTTAGCGATGAAGGCAAATAAGTTAAATCTACGCCCGTCTTTTTTTCGAAAGGGTAAAGGTTCCGAAATTGCATATTAAATCATTCAGATAAAGGGAGTGTGGGATAAGTTAAACGATAGTCTTTATAACTTGGATATGACACCACTAAGAGTATTTTAGTCCAGAGTAAACGTGCGACTACCGAGTGTGCGGGGGGTGTGGCTTGGGGGCTTCGTCAGAAGGCCTCCTTCGGGATCACGTGATTGCTTTGGAAATGCCATAGCGCAGAGAGATGCCCGAAAACCTTGGGAAAGGATAAAACCACACCCAGGGCGAATTGGGAGCCAGAGGCAGTCCAGCCGGTGACCGGAGGATGCCAGGTGGCTGTACCCACGAGGAGTGAAACTCACAAGAGGGCCAGATGGCAGCTGACAGGAGGCCCTACCCCAGCGGAGTTTCACTCCGAGGGAGGGAGAGGGGAGAGATTCACTTCCTTAGATGTTAACATTAAAGGTAAACAAAGAGTGTATTAGAGGGAGGAGGTAGGTAACAAAGGTAGCCCGGCACGTGTGCGGAAATCTTCCATGGTAGAAGAGAGGTCTGAAAGCCGAGAGCGGATGTATGCGAAGGAAGTACTGAGTGGAATGATATCTTCTAAACGGCGCCAGTAGAGCAAGAAGGCTAAGGAAGTCCATCCCCCTGTGGCCGCAATGACCTCAGGGGAGACACCTGCTAGGAGTAAGGTGACAGCTCCACCAATGTGGAAGCTATGACCTGAAATACGTGGGAGGTCGGATGGGGGTTGGGGGCCCTGGAAACTGGACATGAAAGAGGACTTGAACATGTGGGACCATTGGTTGTCTGAGGATTTAAAGCCGAAGAGGGATATGGATGTGGGGGCTGATTCGTTGACCCTGAGGTGATTCTTCAATGCCCAAACAGGACAAAGATCATCGTCCCGGGAGGTGATAATGACGGTAGCACCATCTGACTTGGTAGTCTTGGTCCATGGGATGTGGAAGCTTGCAGATGAGCCTGAAGGAAGGGTACGGAAGGTGATAGAGGTGGCCCGTGTGACATGTGTCAAGGGTGAGAATTTAGCTGGTGATGTGATAGTGAGCTCTCCGAGACAGCGACAACTGAAGAATGCGACTAAAGCTGTGGCCCAGGCAGCGGCATCGAAAGAGCGGGATAAGTCAAGCCTCGATTTGAAGGCGCGAAGATGGTCGACAGACACCGGTGCTCTGATGGGTTTCTTGAATGAGACGCCCAGGCGAGAGGCTGCTGTGTGAGCGAGCTTGACTCTTTCGTCATCACCATGCCAGGTAGCTTGATTGATGATATGCCAGCATCGAAGGCCCGAGAGCCAGAGGTTGAATGTAGCACCGCCGTAAGACCCTGCATATTGAGAAATGAATGCGATTAAAAGGGAGGGCGAGGCCGGCATCCGTGCCAATTCTGGAATGTCCCATAGGTCGCAGAATTGGGTGAAGCGAAGGAGACCAGCTGCATAAGAGGTCTTTGTGTTGTAGG